>QEPC01014730.1:1173789-1195158 GCA_003113815.1 Sphenodon punctatus | reverse complement strand
TATATATATATATATATATATATATATATATATATATATATATATATATATATATATATATATTCATAGCATAATGCGCTTAATAGGCTAGCTGCATTTGGGTGTCTTGTGTGTTTGATAGCAGCATGTCTGGACCCGTCACACCGTGTACGTGCACAAGCCACAGGTGGCACCGGCAGCAAGAATCAACAGGCCCTGGAGACTCATCTCTGTGCCTGCCTCACTGCCCGCCCAGCTGCCCCTGCAGTGGAACCACTCCTGGGGAGTGGTGGCAGAGTCAGACGCTCGGCTGGGGAGGTGGGAGGGAAAAGCATTGGGAGGCCGTGCTTGTCTATGGCCGCTCAGAGGGGTGGAGAATGGAGATCCTTTCTGTCCAGAGGGAGTAAATATTATGTAAATGTACACATTTGCATAATTAGGTGGGACCTAAGTATGCAAATTAGGCCCCGCACCAAGACTTTTCACATGGCCTCACAAACCCTGGGGCCGGCCCTTCCCTCATCCAGTCCCCCACAGCCTCCAAGCACTGAGTAACCACCGAAACAGCCGTGTCTGGGTCTGCAGAAAAGGAGAGGTGGAGTTGTGTATCATCAGTCTACTGATGACAACGCATGCCGAACCCTCTCATGACCTCACCCAAATGCTGCATATACATGTTGCACCTTAAACACCCCTTCTCCCAACTCCTATCTGGCCTGCGGAGCTTGTGCTTATTTTCAAAGTGACCCATGGGAGGGAAAAATTTCCCCATCTGCTTTAAGAGCTCAGGTCCAGTTAACTGTCAATGAGTCCATTAGACTTCTTGCGTACATAAAATCGAGGTCAAATGTGCTTTTGCAAGACCCTACCTGACCACGTGCATAATCAGTTCCGCTAAAATTCCTTGTGCAGAGAGCTATCAAATGCTTTAAGCATTTAAGCATTCTTTTGCTTTAAGAAAAGAAACTGACAAAATAGTTTCCCCCCCTATAATCACTTTCAGTGATATTGTTAGGTGGTGGTTGTTACAGAAGTAGATGGGAAAATGTTTGGAGAGAAATGTGGTTTTTAAGCTGACAATATCCCTCGAACATGTGCATTACAATAGTAGTATTACTCTCAGATAGGGCTGAAACTCGGTATTCGGAAATACTCTTTTTTACCAAGTATTCCAGTATTCAACTTGGCTTTACTGAGGAATTGGCCTGGTACTCAGTACGGTACTTGGTAAATCCTCGACTGAGCAAAGGGGGAACAAGCAGGGAAGAAGGGCAGGGGGCAGAGAACAGGACATGGGGAATGGGGAAGAGCAAGGAAGGGGAGCCAGGGGCACATACCCCCTTATAGGGGCATTTCCTACCTTAAGGACACTCGGTACTCAGAAAAATACACTGTAAAATACCGTGTATTTTACCAAGTACTGAGTATTCAGCCATGTTACCGAGGACTAGCTGAACATTTGGGCCCCAAACTCTGAAATACTCGTAAATATTTTTTTACTATTCAGTTCATCTCTACTCTCAGAAAATCTGTCAGAACAAGGTTTCCTGTTTGGAGTTCAAATATATATTTTAGAGCTGAAATGGGTAGCTCATTTGCTACCTGTAGCCGTTGTATTCTTGCAATCTCACGTGCTGTATTCAGTTCTTTACAGGTTAGGTTAGGTCTCTTCAGCTTGGAGAAGAGAAAGATATGCTAGGAGTTTGTAAAAACATGAGTGGAGTGGAACAAGTAAATAGGAAATGGTTATTTACCCTCTCAAATAGTATTGGCACTCGGGGACACTCTATGAAACTGGCAAAAGGTTTAAAACAAATACAATATTTTTTTTCATGCAATGCGTGATTAACTTGTGGAATTTGTTGCTGGTGGTGATGGTGGTCAAGGGCAGCAGCACAGCTGGGTTTAAAAAAGGACTGGATAAATTCTGGGAGATAGGTTCATTAATGGTTATTAGCCAAGTAGGCTGGGGGATGTAACGTTTGACTCAGGAGCTAGGAGTAAATGGCAGGGAATGGATGACTCCATGATGACCTGTTGGGTACTTCTCTGAAGCAACCAAGAATAGCCACTGTTGGAGAGAGGATGCTTGACTTGATGGACCATTGGTCTGACCCAGAATGACACTTCTTATGTACTTAATTATGTACTTAATTTTATTTGGGCATCTCTCTCACACACAAGTCAAGATAATCCCCTACTCCACAGAGCTGGTAAAACTTGGATCCGTTTTTTAAATATGACAATATCTTCTTAATTATATTCCTAACATGATATTGACCTGGCAGTATAGTCCATTGAGTCTGGCTGTATATTTCAAGGAGAATAATGTTATGACCTTGATGAAGGCTGGGAGCTGAAATGTAGGTTCTAATTTTTTCCTGTAGAGTTGGCCATCAACCAATGCCCTATCGGCAGCAGGAGAGATCTTCAAAGAATGCTTAATTCTAAAGTGAAAAAGAGGCAACATGAATGCTCAGTTTGTATTGTTTATAGGGTTTAAAAAAAATAATCAGTCAGTTTTCAAGGTTACGTATGAAGCAAGCAATTGTTCCTACCAGGATTCAACTATTTCAATCTGACACATGTAGAGGGAAGTATATATTAAGCTGTATGTTTTTTTTGTTATCTCCAAATAAATGTTGATAATTTTGATAGTTTAACTAGTAAGAAAATTTTGACAGGCCATGTGGTCGTATTTATTTATTTATTTATTTATTATTAAATAAATTGGCATGTCTTGCAGCAACACCATGATCAACTATGTTGGTTGCACATTGTCAGGTCCCAGTCTTGAACCCCTGCCCTCAGGGTTCCTGGCTGGCCTGCCAGCATGACTGTCTGCCTCCAGTCCAGGCATCACCTCCCAGGAGTGGTCCTTAGCTAAGCCCTTCTTATCTGTCTCCAGCTCTCGCTCCACCTCTCAACTTACTGGTTGGATGCCAGCCACTGCATAAGACGTGCTAGTATCACCATAAAGCTGAGTGGGACAACACCTGGAAGCATGACCAAGCGAGGAATGCAGGTTTGACACAATCACCTCCCCTCCTCCTGCAATTTTGTGTCTTGCCTTGTCTCTCTATTCTTCAACATAGGGTAATTTCAGATGTGACGGGCCCAGAGGCCCGCCATGCTGAACCACGCACCAGGATCCGTTTCTATTTCCAGGCCATCCTTTAGACATGCCGGCCTGATTCTCACAGGGGATCAGGGAGGGGGAGGGGCTTCGCGGGGATGGGGAGGGGCTGTATGGCACGACGTGTGGCTGCACGGCCCCACCCCCCGCGCTCCCCTGACCGCCCGCCCTCAGGGTGATGGGCGTGGCCACGATCTGGGCCGGGGAGACGTTACCTTCGGCCCATCCCGGATCGTGGCCAATCCAACCACTGTACTGGTCCCCGAGTCCTGATCCCGGGCCCAGTCTTACTACGGTTCTGGACCACTGGGCGGTCAGAGGTACAGAATCATGGTTATTTAGATTCCTGCCAGTGATTCACTGTGGCAAACATCTGGCGGGAATCAAACTGATGTTACGGGAATCACGGCCACCAGAGGGATTCACTGTGGTTGACTGTGATCTTGTTACATATGAAATTACCCATACTCCTTTCTTGTTCCCCTTCTGGTTTTATTCCCTTTTTAGGCTGCTTGCTGATGTTCAGGGAGGTCCAAGGAGTAACGTGAGTTTAACTCACATTAACATGGGGTATTTTTAGAGTGACGGGTCCTGTATTGGCCCCATCACGGAAACACCCATTGATCCCCCGCCGGGATCAAACCGGCACGTCCAACAGACGTGCCGGCTGATCCCGGTGGGGAATTGGGGAGGGTTCGGGGCCGCATGGTGCAACGTACAGCTGCACAGCCCTGCCCCCCCGCGCTCCCTAGGCCGCCCACCCTCTGGGAGACGGGCGGGCGCTATGGCCAATGCGGCCACAGCGCCCGCCTGCCCACCACCCCCGGGGCATTGATCACGGCCCGGAATCCCATGGCTGATTCCGGGCCATGGTCCGGAGACAGACGAGACGATCCCCCTGATCACGGGCGGGAATCACATTGAACACCCAAACGGAGATGGTTCGGGCAGGACCTCCATTTGCGTGTTCAATGTGATTCTCCCTGCCCTGTGATTCATGGGGGTTAACATCTGGTGGGCGGCTTCCGTTCACCCCAACAGATGTTACGAGACCACGATCACCATGTGGGAATTCCCCGTGGTTGAGCGTGATCTCATAACGTCTGAAAATACCCACGGTCATGCAAAATCCCCGCTTGAGTGTATGGGGTTTTCAGTGTTATTTTTCTATTCTCCCATTAAATTCAATAACATCATACAGGGGTCTATGCCATAGGTTTCCCTTCCAGTCTTGTTTGCCAATCTTGTCAACCTTGAGCCTTCCTTGCCTAGTCAGTGCTCTTGTCCTTGCCCTCAGCCTGGCCTCTTGTCTTGCCCCCCAGCTCTTATCCAGAAGCCCATCACACTCAAGCCTGAGTCCGCCTTTGTCCTGGATGCCCCTCACCTGTGACCCTGATGCACATGTCCCTCTACAAGCAATTCCACAACTCTTTCCAATTCAGATCACCTCTTTGCTCTATGGAGGTCAGGAAGGAATTTTCCCTCAGGGAAGACTGATTTAGTTGACTCAGGATTTTTTCCCCTTCTCCTGCAGGATGGATGTGGAATCATGTTTTAGACATCGGGATCTTGCTTTTTTTCTAAAATTGTTCCCTCTTATTCCAGGCATTGGCAGGCTCCGGTTAGTCCCCGTCTCTGCTTTTGGAACATTTCTTAATAGTCTCTGGGTGCTTTTTAGACAAGCAACCCCCACCCATCATGCATGTTGTAGGGACACATTGGTGCCCTACGTGTGGTGCCCTATGCATATGACGGTGCTTGTCTAAAAACATCCTCTGTTTCTTGTTGGATGAATTTTTCTGGGTAGATGGTTAGAGTACGGTGGTACAGGGGACTGAACTAGGTGACCCTTCTGGTTCCTTCTGACTCAGACTTGATAACTATATATCATTAAAAAGCTAAAGCTTTCTTTTGCCTAAATAAATGTTGTGCACGGTATTTGGATAAGTGTTTGGTAATGATACCTGTGGTCTGCTGTAATTGATTACTGGTTTGTTTTCATGGAAACAAAGGCAAGGCAAATGGTGGTTGGGGAGTCTCCAAGAATCAACACACACAGATGTGCTGTCCAAACTTTTTTTAAAAAAAAATTATATGCCGCCCCCTCCTCCCTCAGGCATCTTGGGGCGGCTCACAACATATTTAAAACATTTTAAAACATTAAAGTAAACAATAATGATTACAGTTTTTTAAAAAAACCAATATAAAACCCCATCCCTCCTACCCAAACCCAACCCATCCACCCCATCTCTCTCAGGAAAGGCCTGGTGGAACAGTCAGGTCTTACATTGTGTGCAGAAAGAGGGGAAGCCGGCAGCCAAGTGGATCTCTGACTGGAGAGAGTTCCACAGCCACGGTACAGCCATGGAGAACGCCCTCATAGTGGAGACCCAAGAAACCTGGGGGACCTCAAGGAGGGTGCCACCAGCCGACTGCAGGGGTCGTTCCAGGACCTGGAGGGTGAGGCAGTTCTGCAGGTAGGTGGGTCCCAAGCCATTTAGGACTTTAAAGGTCATCGTCAACACCTTGAAATTGGGCCTGGAAACCTACCGGCAGCCAGTGCAGAGAGCAAAGCACCGGCGTAATATGCTCGCGTCAGCCCGTCCCTGTCAAGAGATGGGCCGCCGCATTCTGCACCAGCTGCAACTTCCGAATCAGCACCAAGGGTAGCCCCATGCAGAGCACGTTGCAGTAATCCAGTCTCAAGGCAATAAAAGCATGGATGACTGTGGCCATATCTGAGTCCAAGACATACAGCCTAAGCTGATGCACCAGATGTAACTGGCATAATGCTCCCTTCACCACAGCCACCACCTGGACATCCAGGGGGAGCTGTGGTTCCAGAAGCACCCCAGACTCCGGACCGGAGAAACCAGGGGAGTGCAGACCCCATCAATGATGGGGGGCACTTCTCCCTCGGTCCTCCCCACAACCATCACCTCCGTCTTGGTAAGGTTTAGACTCAGATGGCTCACCCTCATCCAATCCCCCACAGTGGACAAACACCGGGTAAGCATCGAGACTGCCAGGCCTTAGTTGGAGGGAAATCAGAGATATAGCTTGGTGTCATCAGCATACTGATGACATCTTACTCCATACTCCCTTAATAACCTCTCCTAGAGGCTGCATATACACACTGAACAAGAGAGGGGATAAGATGGAACCCTGCGGTACTCCAAATGCAAGGCCCCGGGGGGAAGATGAAAACTCCCCCAGCACCACACGCTGGGTTCTCACAGCCAGGAAAGAGCAGAACCATTCAAGAACAGTCCTGCCAATCCATACCCAGTCCCACAGCCAAGTCACCAATAACTCATGATCAATGGTATCAAATGGAACTGTGAGAGATCTAATAGGATCAACAGTGTCGAGCCACCCTGGTCCAACTCATGGGAGTGGTCGTCAGTCAGGGCCAGAAGCGCAGTCTCCGTGCCATAACCCGGATGAAAGCCTGATGGCAAGGGATCAAGAAAATTAACCCGGTCCAAATGCCCCTGAAGCTGCTGAGCCACCACCCATTCAATAACCTTCCCTAAAAATGGAAGGTTAGAGACTGGTCGATAATGGACAGGGGCGTCAATGTCCAAAGATGGTTTCTTGAGCAGGGTCCGCACCACCGCCTCCTTGCGATAGTCTGGCACCCTGCCCTCCCCAAGGGAGGCATTGACTATCCCCACCAGCAGTGGCCCCAGTGTCTCCAGACTCATCCCATAAAACAGGACAAGAAGGGGCTTCTACTGCCTCTGACCCATTCCCTGCTAAAAAGGTTGCATCAAAACTGTGGTGAATTTGAGCGATTTTTATCTGCAAAAAAGTCCACAAACAAATTACAGCGAGCATTTGATGGTTCCACGTCCAGGTGGAGGGAGGCCAGACAGACCAGCTCCCTCACTACCTGGAACAGCTCAGCAGCTGGGCGGGAGTTAGCGGACGCAATGAAAGCAGCAAAGAAAACCTTCTTTGCTGTCCGCACCACAACAGCATAGGTACGTAATCAGAATCTATGCTGCAACTGGTCAACTTCAGCATGTCAATGACGCCACCATCGCTCTAACTGCCGCCCTTCCTGCTTCATCTGCCGCAGCTCCCCGGTATACCACGGGGAGCTGTGTTGTTGGCAATTGGGAGCAGATGCCTGGGAGCCACACAGTTGATGGCCTCCATTAGCACAATATTCCACCTAGATATGAGATCATCGAGTTAGCGGCCATCGAGGTCATAGGAAACATTCCCTAGGGCTATCTGGAAACTTTCAGGTTCCATAAGTCTTCGGGGGTGAACCAACCTAACTGGGATATCTGCCCAGAGGAGATGATGATCCGTCCATGACAAGGGCACTGTTGATACCTCCCCCACCAACGAATCCCCCGCCTCAAGGCCATTGCAAAATATTATATCCAGGGTAAGTCCTCCAACATGTGTGGGGCCCACTACTCTCTGAGACAGGCCCATGGTCCTTTTAGACCACAAGATGACAGTAAGTGTAAAAATATTGCATGCATATTTGTTTTGATTGCATTTGGTTGTCGCTCTCACCTAATAGAAATTAGCAGCTATTTACTTCTGTGAAAATTAAAAAAAACCATGGATATAAAGGTTATTTTCTTCTTTCATCTTTTATATTTGAAACAGCTAGTAGCAACAGTGTTTCCTTTTCTCTGTTGTCGTTGGCATACGCCATCCACTGTACCCTAGAGAATGCACAATACTTAAAGCTATTGCAGTACAAGCCACCTTTTGAGACCCTGATCTAGGGTTTCATGTCCTAGCACTTAGAGTGCTATGTTGAGTTGTGTGGTGTTTGGAGAAGCTAGCTAGTAGTCACTGAGGCCAGAAATGCTGTAATCTTTAGGTGAAGCCTGTCAATGGGAAGTTTTGTTGAGAGGCAGTGATGTATAGTTTTCTACTCTGTGCCATCAGATTTGTTTTTAATATCATGTATGTATATCTGTATGTAAATGTGTATATGTGTGTGTATAGATATAGATATAGATAATGCGTATGTGTATGTGTATCCTTCCCTTTTTAGGGAAGGTTAAAGACAGGGCAATAACTGGGGAGTCAGCATCCAAAGATGGCTTCTTCAACAGGGGTTGGACAACTGCATTTTTGAGAGTGTTAGGCATCCTATCCTCCCCTTTCCCCACTCCCTCCGAAGAGAGTAATTGACAACCCCAGCCAGCAACAGCCCTAACATCTCCTGGCCCCAACACCATGAGCCCGGCATCCCCGAAGGCAGACTGACAGCAAAGGCCTTTCCCCTTTCCATCCTCCCCACGATCCCTCATGGACATAGGCCCCCTCTCAAGGGGGGAATCGTGGCACCATTCACCTTCCTCCCATCCCTGCCCAAACCCCTCTCTCACTGGAGGGCTGTAGAATCACCCCCACCATTGATCCCCCATGCCTGTACTCCCCCACTCACTGGGAGGCCAAGGCACAACCCACCTCCCCCATGCCCGGGGGGACAACCCACCTCCCCCATGCCATGGACCCCCTCTCACAGGAGGTCCATGGCACTCCCCTCACCCTCATCCCACATACCCAATTCCCCCACTCCACCATGGCGGTGGGGGGCAGAACAATCCCTCCTCCCCCACTCCTGATCCCCCATACCACCCACCCCACTGAGCACAAATTAAAACCCATTAAAACCACAACTCCCTATCCACATCTGTCTAAATCCAATTTAAAAAGAAGACAAAGAAAAAGTGCAAGGGCAGACTTGGCCCAGACTCCAGCTGTTGAACTGCTGCCAAAGGGCAGCTAATCTTTGGCATCTGCCTTCAGGCAGCTGCCTGTTGCGGAATCCGGCAGCTTTGAAGAAACTGCTGGAGGAGGGTCCAAGAGTGGGGGGAGGGGCAAACCCAGGTGGCAACAGTCCAATCAGCCTCTTCCCGTCCCTCCCCAGCCCAGCCCCTCACTTAACACTGCTACAGAACCCCCGCCCAACTACTCTTAAATATAAACCATCTTAGTAGTATTGATAGCTGTCAGCGCTTGTACGTTGTTTACCAACAAACAGCTCATCAATGCTTCCTTTACCAGCATGAATGGATTTAATTACAAGCCAGCTCGCAGGTGGCAAACAGCTGATCAGTGCTTGCTACTCTCAGTTGTCAGTTTCAATAAGATGGCTTATATTTAAAGCAGCTTGTGTAGGCAAGGGAAGTGCTGATCAGCTGCTTAGCACTAAACTGCCGATCAAACAGATACGGGCGCTGGTTGAACTGGGTTGTCGGAAAATGGGAATGTGGTTGCAGAGAAATTATACTGTACGTGTATACATTATATGGCCATGATTTGTGCCGGCAAAGCCCCTCTAAAGTAGATTTTTACCCCAATCCTTTGGCATTTACTTAAATTGCTTGAATGTGCAAACTAACGTGAAATATGATGGGGTAGATGTGTACCCCAAGTCTGGGGTAGACATCTACCCCATGGTAAAATAAACTGAGATATGTTTCTACCCCAGGGTCCTTTTTGGTCACAAATAAAAATGGTTAATGGTAACCAACTTTCATTTGGAGGTATTCTGTACCTCTGTGCAGATGACAATGTCCTAAAAGGACAATGTTAGACATCTACTACCTTGTGAGTTATTACAAGAGATGTGACCCCGGACTATGCAAATACCCCAAGAGCTAATAATAGGGTTAAGGCCCGATGGTTGGATCCCAAAACAGCGGGTGGTTTCTAAGCATAGATAACCCATCAGGGCAAAGTTCCAGAATATAACCAGGGTCTACGTCATTCAGGGCCCTGAAAATCAGCAGCACAATCTGTGTTGTTACCCACCCTGAATCTGTGGGGTAGGGTGGGTTGGAAGTTCAAATAAATAGATATATGTGTAATGTCTATCCAGTGACTCGTGTTTACTGTGGTTTCCCTATTGGGACAAACAGTGTGAGCATGTGTCCCTGCATATATCCTATCTGTCTGTGAAGTGTGCATGCACATGTACATATAATTGTGGAAAGTAATTCATAAATTAGCTTAGATTTGCTTTAAACATTTTTCCCGATAATCTATAATAGCAAAATTCCATGTCTAACACAGTTGCCAGATACTCTTGTTGTGTTATAGTTCTCGAAATCCCCATCCCCCGAAAACCAATAATATTTCATTATTTGGTTTGGATAGTCGTTTAAATTGCAGCACCCCAGGCTACCTAACTCTGTAACATTAGAGGTGCCAATGCGAAATAGGTTGTCAAGAAAAGGATAATATAACAGTCATATCTGAGCTTTTCTTCTACTCTGGCTTAATGAATTTTTTGATAGTTCAATTACTGTACTTTTAACAAGTTAGTGGCAGAGTGAAGAGAAGATATGAAAAACAAAACAAAACTAAAGGATGCCTTGTGCATCAATGGGCTGTTCCTAGTTTTCTAGTTGATAGAATAGTTCTTTTAGAAATACTTCCTTTTAATAATGTTTTCCCCTCTACATTTTGGTGCTATAAATCCAGTCCTCTGCATAACACGATGTAATGTTTGCTGATGGTTAATTTTCTCCATCAAGATGGTCTTCCATAGCCCATGAACATATCTGCAAGAACAAATCCAATCCTTTTATAAATCCAGCTATAATACTGGCCTTGACCACATCCTGTGGCTAATATCTTTTTAATTTCTTTTTCTTGCTTTCTGACTTGTTTATGATCAGCTTCTTTCTCATCAAAGAGTTTTATTGATTCGAGTATGCGTTGAGCCCAGTTTCTAGTGAATCAATAAGTAGCCTAGAGGTAGAATGTGATATTTTTTGGATGGGTCCCAAATGTAAGAGGTAGGGGGTGTAATTTCAAATTTTGATATTATTATTTTTTTGTTTCGGTTCTTTAGTAATTTCAGATATTGATTTGTATTTGTATTTTTTTTGCATGCATTTTCCCCATTGAAATCAATGGGGAAAAACTGTATTGTTAAAGATCCAAATAAAAACATCAAAATAAAAGATCTGTCTCACCCCAAACTGAAAAAGATCTGGATTTTCTGATAGAACTGAATAGTTCATTTTCAGGTTGATTAGTTTCTGTCCGAATCTGAAATTCCCATCCCTAGTAAGAGGTGATGGAGACACATTAATTCAGATGATACCTTTCATTGGACAAACTACTGTTGGTGAGAGTATTACAAGCTTTTGAGCGACACAGGACACTTTCTTAGGTGTGACTTGTTACATGTTTGAGAAAGGGCCCACTATACCCCAAAATCTTTCACACTCTCACAAATGGTAGCTGTTGCAATATAAAAGTATCCTCTTTACTACTATGTTTCTTTCTATTGCAAGTTTCTATATCTCTGTCACTAAAATCTGCCACTGTATTTGAGGGTGGCAAATGTAACCCCGATTTTTAAAAAGGGATCCAGAGGCGATCCTGGAAACTACAGACCAGTAAGCTTGACGTCTGTGCTGGGCAAAATGGTGGAAACCATCATTAAGGACAGAATTACAGGGCATGTTGACAAACATGGCTTAATGGGGAAGAGTCAACACGGATTTAGTAAAGGTAAGTCATGTCTCACTAACCTGTTGGAATTCTTTGAGGGTGTAAATAAGCATGTGGACAAGGGAGACCCAGTAGATATAGTGTACCTGGATTTCCAGAAAGCATTTGATAAGGTCCCTCATGAGAGACTCTTGAGAAAATTAAAAAGTCATGGGATAGGAGGTAGTGTCTTACTATGGATCAGAAACTGGTTAAAAGATAGAAAGCAAAGGGTAGGACTAAATGGTCAGTTTTCACAATGGAGAGATGTAAAAAGTGGTGTGCCTCAGGGATCTGTATTGGGACCGGTGCTGTTTAATGTATTCATTAATGATTTGGAAAAGGGTGTTAAGAGTGAGGTGATCAAATTTGCAGACGACACCAAGTTATTCAAGGTAGTTAAAACACGAGCAGACTGTGAGGAACTGCAACAGGATCTTACGACACTGGGTGCCTGGGCATCTAAATGGCAAATGAGATTTAATGTGGACAAGTGCAAAGTGATGCACGTAGGGAAAAATAATCCAAACTATGCGTACACAATGCTGGGTACTAAGCTAGGAGTTACCACTCAGGAAAAGGATCTGGGGGTGGTTGTGGACAATACAATGAAATCCACAGCGCAGTGCGCAGCAGCAGTCAAAAAAGCAAACAGAATGTTAGGAATTATTCGGAAGGGGATAGAGAATAAAACTGAGGATGTCATAATGCCTCTATACAAATCAATGGTGCGACCGCACCTCGAATATTGTGTGCAGTTCTGGTCGCCCCATCTCAAAAAAGACATAGCTGAACTAGAAAAGGTACAGAGAAGGGCAACAAAAATGATCAAGGGCATGGAAGGGCTCCCGTATGAGGAGAGGCTTGGTAGGTTGGGGCTCTTCAGTTTGGAGAAGAGACGACTGAGAGGAGATATGATAGAGGTCTATAAAATCATGAGTGGTGTGGAACTAATAAACAAGGAGCAGTTATTTACCCTCTCAGCTAGTACTAGAACTAGGGGACACTCCATGAAACTCATGGGTGGCAAGTTTAAAACAAATAAAAGAAAATATTTTTTCACTCAGCGTATAATTGGGTTGTGGAATCTACTGCCAGAGACTGTGGTAAGGGCCAGTACTATAGCTGAGTTTAAAAGAGGTATGGACAAGTTTCTGGAAGAAGATAGGTCCATTAGCAGCTATTAGCCAAACAGGATCAGGGAACATGACGGGAGCTGGGGGAAAACAACAGGGAATGGATCCTCCATTGTGACCTGTTGGGTGCTTCCGCCAAGTCACCGTGATTGGCCGCTGTCGGAGACAGGATGCTGGGCTAGATGGACCATTGGTGTGACCCGGTATGGCACTTCTTATGTTCTTATGTACTCTGTCACCTTCTTTTCTTGCCTCTTTCTTTGTGCTTCTCCAAGTTGGAATTTTTAATGGCTTTCATACATCCATGCAGTGAAATAAAATGACTTCTCTTTAGAAAGAATTGTTTGTCTCACCCTTGTTTGTCTTTACAGAAGCCACACTTGATTTTCAGCCACACGGGAAAATAATAAAAGGTGTCACTTCTAAAGAAAGAGAGAGAGAGTGAGAGAGATGATAATTGCCCAATATTTGTTTACAAACTGATCAACTGTGTATTTTGCTTTTATGTATGAGACTTTGAAGCTACAGTACCATGTTTGCCTTTTAATCCCCTGATGAGCTGAGTCAGCAAAGTGTCAGGAGAAATTAAGATTTATTACCAAACGTTTCTCATGCAGCTATCAGAGGGTGTGCATGATAGAATGGGGGAACATTGGTGTTTATCAACATGTATTTCCCACCAAGGGAAAAGGAAACCCTCCGAGGGCCATGGATATCCCTTTTAGAGGAGAAGGTTCAATTTATCAAGGCATGGGTTCCCCATGCGACCCTTATAATGGCAAGGGACTTTAACGCACAGATGGGAAACTATCACGGTAGGGAAATAAGAGGATGGGATGAAGGAATGGTGGTTGCACCAACCACCTTATATGTTGGATGCAAGAACTAATTATGTGGGGAAACAATTGTGGCACTTCCTAAATAATAATAACTGGAAACATCTAAATGAAAATATTCCCCCAGATGTCCCTGGCCAACTGACTTTTCATTCTAATAAGCGGGCCAGTACTATTGACTATATGCTATTGGAGCAAGAGCACTGGCAATGATGTAAGTGCTTCGAGGTGCTAAAAAGACTGGAAAGCAATGTTTATCCTATTGTGGCCCGTTTATTGTTACCTATTAGAATGACAAATAAGGAACCGGATAGAGAGAGATTAATACGGAGGAGAGTTAAGTGGTCAATGATAGTGGAAAGGAAAGCTTTGGCTGCATGTGACAGGATTAGGCAGTTAGGGGATATTGAGAACAAAAAAGAAGAACCCCCCCCCCTCAGTAATACGGTAGTCGTCAATCAGGAAGTCGTGGAAAATCTTCAAGCGATTTTGATAGTTACTCATAGAGCAGGGGCTGGGATGAGATTCTGTCGGGATTGGTTTGATGAAGAATGTATAAGAGAAAAAAAAAGTTTTATTGTACAAATGAAACAGATCTGGCCCCAAGCCTTTTAACATTCCGGCAAAATTGTAAAACCTGGCTGTTCTCCCAGACCTTGGGGAAGGGGGAGGGGTTTTATTCCCCTTCATCCTTATTTATTGTTTTATTCTGTTGTTGTTCCCTAGTCCTGTTTTAATGGTTGGAATTTTTATAAGTGTTTTAATGTGTTTTATAGATGGATTTTTTTATACTGGTCTTTTAGTTTTGATTGTAAGCCACCCTGAGCTGTTTTAGGAGGGGAGGGGTAAAAATACAATAAATAAATAAAATAAATCTATAAATCTGGGATGGTAGTGAGGCAAAACCTAGGAGAAGAATAAATAGTGCAAAAAAGAAATATAAACAGTTTTTAGATTAAAAAAAAGAAGGATTTTCAAAAAGCAAACTGGGAGAGGTTGAGACGGGCGGCGGGAAATAAGGATTCCAGCACTTTTGGGAAAATTGTAGCTGGGAAAGCCAAAACCAGAAGTGGGCAGCCGGATGCCTTTATAACTTAATCTGGGTGGAAAGACTTTTATAGTACGAAATTTGGTATGGTCCAGGGGTCGGTGGGGAGGGGGGAATGACAGTACACAGATGAATAATATTGGCGAGTTAGATGGAAGTTCCACTCAAGAGTTTTAAGATCTCAATTGAGATCTTCAGAGATAAAGGATTTGAAGTTGGGGAAGGCCCCGGGGCCCGATATGCTTCCAGCTGAACTTTTCAAGGTGGCCCCAACATTTTGGGCAACTCTCCTCAGGGACATTATTAATATCATGGTGGAATTCGATATCTTTCCTTCCACTTGGAAGCAAAATATTTTGGTCCCCATTTTTAAAAAGGGGAATAGTAAGAACCCGGAGGCCTATAGGCCTGTTAGCTTAATAGATTTCCCCTCCAAAATGTATGGAAGGCATTTGCTTGACCACCTTCAAAGATGGATGGATCTTAATAACATAATGGGGGAGGAGCAGGCAGGGTTCAGGCAGGGTTACTCTTGCATGGACCAGTGCTTTGCTCTGTTCCACTTATTGAAGACGTATGTCTCAAGGGGCCAAGTGGTGTACGCAGCCTTTATTGGATTGCAGGGTGCATTTGATACAATTGACAGGGTAAAACTCTGTGAAAAATTGGACAAATTGGGGATGGACCCAGCTCTCTTGAAGTTGATCCGGACCTATTATAGCAACACAAAAACAGTTGTTAGATATGGCCCAGGGGGCGAATGCACAGAGGCGTTTTCAGTCCACTAGAGGGGTAAAACCAGGGTGTGTCATTGCCCCTACGTTCTTCAAATTGTTCATAAACGATCTGACCTCAAGCCTGCAGAGTAAGCGTCATCATCACCCCAAAACCATAGGTGGGGAAATGTATAACTTCCTCTATGCCGATGACATGGCCTTTGTATCCTTTTCAAAAATTGGGATTCAAAGGATTATAAATGAGCTGGAGTCCTATGCAGATCAAAATAATTTGAAAATTAGTGTGGCAAAATCCAAAACAATGTCATTCGGAACTAGAAAAACCCCAGGATGGATAATAGGGAAAGAAAAACTAGAGACAGTAAAGGCATTTACATATCTAGGCCTCACATTCAATAGAACCCTGACCTGGGGAGACCATATCCAGAGGATAAGGTTGAAGGCTAATCAAGTAGCCAGAGGGATTCTCTCCTTTTATAATCAAACAGCGAAATGTGGCTGCATGGAGGCATTGAAGGTGGCTGAAATAAAACTGGACTCCACTCTATTTTACGGGGCAGAGCTATGGGGTTTAGATCCTAGGGCGTGTGATGTTCCTGAAATAACCCAGGCAGCCTTTATTAGGAAATTATTAGGTGTACAAAGGTCTACATCTCGAGCCCTGGTTAGAGTGGAGACGGGCACACTAAATGTAGCCATGAAAGCCAAACTGAAAGTATTGTCTTACTGGGTAAAGGTTAAGGCACTCCTCCCAAATCGATACCCTAAGTGGATCTTTATGGAGATGGGGGACCATCTTAGTGGGGAACGAACTTGGCTAAGTGATGGGAAGGAAGAAATGGCAAATTTGGGACTTGGTCATCTGATGGGAAATGTGGATTTAATCCCGTTAGGATCTGATAAAGACCTAATCAAACAGCGAGTGGTAAGAAGACAGGGCCAGGGTGAGGCAACTGAAGTATATTTTAGTTAATCAATACGATCTGCAGTTGGAATCCCCAACACTTTATCTGGGGATGCCCCAGTATCTCCTGAGACAAGTGATTTCAAGGATGTATTTCTCCCAGTTAGCTTCCAATATTCAGGAAGGGAGATGAGCGCAGGTCCCGATGGCAGAAAGATTTTGCCCATGTAATGCGGACCAAATTGAAGATTTGATTCATAGCCTTTGGGAATGCCAGTTTTATGTCATAGAAAGAAAGAGATGGATTACCCCTTTAGAGGTATCAAGAGCCGGTGGCACCCTGTATAGGAAAACTGTAATGCTACTACAAGATAAGAACATGGAGACCATTACAGTGCTGGCTAGGTTTCTATATGCAGCCCAGCTGCAGAAAAGAAGCAGCTAAATCAGCCGTTCTGAAGCAAAATAAAGGGCCTTTTTAAAAACTTGTTGTTAAGAGTTAAGGCTAGGGCATATTCCGATACGGGGATTCCTGGAATGGTTTTTGCCCCGACGGGAATTATGTCTAGTGCTTTCAAATAATATGGCAGTATTTTATTCTGTCTTTTAGAGTGTGAAATGTGATTAGTATATATATATACAATACTGATATAGAGACAAGGCGTACATATTTATGCTACTATTATTGTTATAGTATGTTTTATTTGGCCGTAAATAAAAATCAATCAATCAATCAAGCATGATAGAACGTTTTGCCAACACACTTTTTCAAAATTGACTTGGTCTCCTAAGTTCCCCAAAGTTTAAGTAATTGTTGCTTTTTTGTAAGTAATAGTTAATAACCTTTAAGTATGTGCCTAGTGCTATTTAAAGGAGGGGCGTATTGGGCTGTTTAAGTGAATAACATTCTGCTTGTTCCTAAAGGTGTTTAGTAAGAGGCCCTATGAGTCAAGTTCTCACAGCCAAACTTAATTCTGATCAGCAATCTCAAAGGGGCCTCTGGAGCATGTGTGGGCCCTTTAAGGGCTTTGTCCATCACTTGAGCCCCACCCCATTCAGGGGCTATAAGAGCTATGAGCTTTGAGGGTTCTGACTGTTGGTGTCTAACTCTTGCACAGAGCGGAGCTGGGTGTATTCCCTGAGCTCTCCAGGGTGCTGACCTGGGCCAAGGCTGATGGTCTGATGTAGGGTCCTGATGTTGTACCACAAGGTATAGTTTGCATGCCATGATAATGTGTAAATGAAGGAGCATGAACTAAGGGAAGTTGATGGGTTCTGTGATTTGGGGGTCTGCTCCTGTTGCTACTTACCACGGGAGCTGAGCTACCTCGCCACAGGGCCCCATTCTTCATATATAATAAAAGAAACGGTGTTCAACCCTGCATCAAGCCTTGTTCCCAAACTATAGTTGTGACAGGGGAAATTTTTTTAGTGTTGAGTGACTGTTGTATCAGACTGACTGAATATGCATCACGCCGAACTGAACAATCTGGTAATGTTAAAAATAGCTTTAAAAATGAAAAGTTTTCTGAAAATGTTGATTTTGAAAAAATAAAAAATCCATTTGAAACAAATTAAATTTGTTTCTCTCCTCTCTCTGGAAGAGGTAACTATCAAGGAAACAGAGTAACTGCTTTTATGGGAGCAATTTTCTTTGGATGATGCATGAGAGAGGTATAAATATTAAGCACTATAGTGGGTTTTCTATTTAATGATTATACTGGCATGCGTGTCCCTTTCTGCATATTGACATTCAGGTATGCAATGGCCTTTCACCCTTTAATACAATCTCCCTGTAATGGTACTATAATACTGCTATAAAGTGGTAAAATACCATTTCTGTAACTACAAAGATGGCATACAATGGCATGTAATATAAATACAATGCATTTTTATAAATATTACGACACATTCCACCACTTTCCAGCTGCCTCCCCACTACTTGAGACTCCTGAGCTGCTGCTGGGGGGCTGGGAGCCAGGTAGGGCTCATCTCTGTAGAAGAGACTTCTGACCCCCTGGAATGTCATGTCCCCCTCCCTTCCAGGAGGTGAGGGGGTGGGGTCAGGGGCTCTCCCCTGGGAGGACTTCCGTTGGGAGGGTTACAAGCGGCGCCTGAGCCGACGCTGCACAGGTGCGCACTACAGGCCACACACCTAAGGCCCGCACAAAAGAGCCCTTGGGTGGGGATGGGGGGTGTTGAGGGAGTTTTGTTTTTAAGTGAGCACAAGGGGTGAAGCAATAGGACGAAGCAATAGGGTGACTGGGTTTTAATAGGGTGGAATTGTTTGGGGTTTCATATCCTGGTGAGAGAAGGAGATGAGGGGAATGGGTTAGGGTGCAGGTTGGTTGTCGTTGGGTTTAAAAGGGTATGGGTTATGGCTCCCTTCCACAGTGAGCGGGGAAAGGGGGAAACTGGATTAGGGAGGGAGGAGTCCATCCCCTCAGTGAGAGGGAGCGGTCTGACTACATTGGCTTTTCATCCCCCCCCACGAGAGGGTTGGGGGGTGGGGGGGTCTCCCTTTCCGGCCAGGCAGGACACCCATCGGGTCGGGGGACCGGGGGGGCCGCTGCAGTCATTGGGGCCATGATGGTCCAGGGTAATTATGGTCCCTCTGGGAGGCTAGTGAAATCTGTGAGAAGGTACAGGTGTTTAGTGCCATTCCCTCTCACTGGCCCCTGGGCAGGTGGTGAGGTGGTAAAGAATGGGAGGGCCCCAGGCTTGGGGCTGATGCTGGTTAACGCGAGGTTGGTGGCAAATATGTCAACAACAGTCCGGGAATTAATCCCGGACCAGGAAGCCAACCTCGTGTGTATTACAGCGACCTGCCTGGACACTGAGTCGGGGCCAATTCTGGCTGACCTTGTTCCAGCCGCGTACTCTGTACAGTATCAATCCTTGCCCGGGGGGGGACAATGTAACCATTATTTTCAAGGATACCTGGTCTGTGACGAGGTATCCAGTGCAAACTATCTTGGGTATAGAGGGCATCCATCTAGTGATTGATTTGACTGGAGACAGATTAGGACTGCTGCTGGTATACCGTACACGTACCTGTATGACAGCACCCCTACATGCTTTAGCAGAACTGTTGTCGGAATTCACCCTTTAATACAATCTCCCTGTAATGGCGCTATAATACTGCTATAAAGCAGTAAAGTACCATTTCTGTAAGTACAAAGATGGCATACAATGGCATGTAATATATATACAATGCATTATTATAAAAATTATGACACATTCCACGTTCTGCCACTTTCCAGCTGCCTCCCGCTGCTCGAGAATCCTGAGATGCTGCTGCTGGGGGCTGGGAGCCAGATAGGGCTTGTCCCTGTAGGGGAAGAGACCCCTGACCCCCTGGGTCTTCTCCTCCCTTGCAGGACGTAAGGGGGTGGGATGGTCCTGTGATCGCCGAGGGCAGTAGTCATGGGGGACTTCAACATCCACACTTATGCTGGTCTTGGGGGAGCGGAGCGTGAGTTCATGGTCATAATGACAAACATGGGACTGTCTCAGAGGGTTGTCAGTCTGACACATGATGGGGGACATACCCTGGACCTGATATTTTGCACAGGTCTTGAGGTGGGATACCTGGTGGTGGGAGAGGTGATATCTGTGCCCTTGTCATGGATGGATCATTACCTCCTTCGGGCCGGTCTCCTGGCACATGTCTGCCTCCAAATAGGTGTTGAACCAAATAGTTCGGTTTGTCCCTGGAGACTTATGGAACCAGAAAGGTTCCAGAATGCTCTCTGATCATGGAATGCTCTCTGGATCATGTAAGTTTTCTTGATCCTTTTTATTCTGGCTTTCACCCTGGGTTTGGCACTGAGACTATGCTTGTGGCCTTGGTCAACGACTTACGCCATGAATTAGATCAGGACAGATAGTCTCTTTTGATTTTATTAAACCTTTCGGCAGTGTTTGATACCATTGACCATGAGATGTTGGTGATTCATCTGTGGAACTGTGCTGGGGTGGGCAGAATTGTTCTTGAATGGTTCTGCTCTTTCCTGGCTGGGAGAACTCAGCAGGTGATGCGCGGGGAGTGTTCATCATCTCCCCGGGACCTCAAATGTGGAGTCCTGCAGGGTTCTATTCTGTCCCCTCTACTGTTCAACATGTACATGCAGCTTTTGGGTGAAGTCATGAGAGGGTTCGGTGTACATTGTCATCAGTACGCCGATAGTACACAACTTTACCTCTCTCTTTCAGCAACCCAGACCCGGCAGTCTCCATGCTCACCCAGTGTTTGGTGGCTGACTGTAGGGGTTTGAATGAGGGCGAGCCGTCTGAGGCTGAATCCCAACAAGACAGAGGTGATACTGGTGGGTAGGGCTGAAGGAGTGGTGGCTTCTGTCATTGATGGGGTTTGTCCTTCTTTGGTTACTGAGGTCAGTAGCAGCTCTGACCTGAATAACCAATCTCGATCTGCAGCTACGCCTGGATCTCCAGGTGGCGGCTGTGGCGAGGACATCTTTCGTCCGTTACATTTGATGCGATAGCTTCGGCCATATGTTTCAGACTCTGACCTGGCCACCATCATCAGCTCTAGACTGGACTATTGCAACGCACTCTATGTGGGGCTACCCTTGGTGATGGTTTGGAGTCTACAGCTAGTGCAGAATGTGGCAGTCCATCTCCTTATGGGAATGAGTCATCGCAAGCACATTACACCAGTGTTTGGGTAGGAGCAGAACGTATGTGTTCAGGGAGGTAGTATCAGACATAGAGGTTGGCGTGGACAAGAGGGCTAAGATAATTTTGAGAGCATGAGACTATAAAGGCGGATGATCTAATGCTACCACATAGGTGTGGAGTGGGCGTTCCATCCTGTGTTGTTGTGGTGGTGTAGCCGAAGGGGTTTGTTGAGCCGAGCTAAGACGCCGCGGAGGCTGCAGCCCACATGACCAGTTGCCCTTTAAAAGATCGGCCCCACTGGAGGCATTGTGTGGAGTGGGCTTTCCCTTCTGTGTTGCTGTGGTGGTGTAGCTGAAGGGGCTCGTTGAGCTGAGCTAAGATGCCGCGGAACCTGCAGCCCACATGACCAGTTGCCCTTTAAAAAATCAGCCCCGCCAGAGGCATTGTGTGGAGTGGGCGTTC
>QEPC01014730.1:1148049-1167360 GCA_003113815.1 Sphenodon punctatus | reverse complement strand
CGTCAGGAGGGAATTCCACAGCCTAGGTGTGGCCCACCGAGAACACCCTCCCCATCGTCACCACCTGGGATACCCAGGGGACTTCGAGTTCAGCGTCCTCAGTCGACCGTGGGGGTCGCAGCATGGCCCAAGGCGTGAGGCAGTCCCACAGGTAGGCAGGGCCCAGGCCATTTAGGGCTTTATAGGTCAAAACCAACACCTTGAATTGGGCCTGGAATGTCTTCCAGGTAGTCAGTGCATAGGTAGTCAGTGCAGAGAACAGAACACTGGTGTAATGTGCTTGCGACGACCCATCCCCTATAGTGCCTTATCCTTCAGGATCCCCTGCATCTCTTATAACTAAGCTGAGCACATGTACCTGAATTTCTCAACTTCATAAGCACCTGTTTCAGGGCATAATGCTGGGAAGGGGCACCGGCTAGACGAACTACAAGGGAAGTTCCTAGAGGAGACGGCTGCAGCAGCAGGTGCCAAATAAGCTGAAGGTGTAGCACCATACAGGGCAGCACCTAAGTAACCTAAAGCTAAGCAAGCCACTGAGCTGAGTGACTAACTGGGGCCAGCTGGGCTTGGGCGTGATCAGCCCAGCCTAAGACCTAAAAAGTAGAGCTGTGGAGCTCAGTGAGAGGAGTAACTACCAGGGAGGCAGAAGCTAGAGGGGGGGATCTGTCTTAAAAGGGTTGTGTCAGCCCATAGAAAGAGGCTGCAGCTGGGAAACCTGGCTTTGGGAGGAATGGTGTCTGTCTAGGTGGTATGGACTATTAGTGAGGATGGCTGTAGGAGGGATTGTGCCTGGCCAGCGGGCCTATTGGAAAAGGCCACTGAAGTTTTGTTGGTACGCACTGTGGATTTTATATGATACTCATGATGTTGGGCTTATTGTATCATAAAAACATTAGGTGGTGAAGATCCCATGTGGGTTACCTTACTTGGCGTGCTGATCAAGCACAGATGGACCCCTCCTGGAGTCCGTGGCATTACAGCACCTCGGCCTCTCTCTAACTTCCCCTCCCCGCTTCTACCTCCTCCCGTGCCCATCTAAGACTGGAACCCCCTCGGGGCAGCAACCTCTCTCCAATCACGGTGGTTCAGTTCCAGTCTAGGACTTGTCAGTGTAATCAGACTAGCTTATTAAAATTCGGGTCAGAATTCTGACTGAAATAATACCGTTTTATTATTGTTGGATGGCTGTGGTCACTCTGCGGGCGCAGTATGGCCATTGCCATTTTGCGTATGTGCAGAAGTATTGTGACTATTATGCACATTCACAAAATGGTGGTGGTGGAGTTTTCCACCCCCGTTTTGATTCGACCAAAAGAAACACCCGGTTCCGATGAAAACGTTTTAATTTCAGCCCTATGTCAGGCACGTTCTCGACACTGTATAAATAAATAATAATTCGTACGTAAGATAAGTACTGAGTGGTTGTACTACAAAATAGCTACACCACAGCACACTGTGGGGTAGCAAGGGATAGCTATTGCATTGTAGAGTGTTACTTGGGGGAGTCCTTTGCAGGTCCCAGGTTCTGTGCTTTTCCCTCTGGTGAGCAATCGGCATTTCCTGCCTTTCACTAACAGACTTTCTCTGCAGTCCTGTCTCCACAGCTCTTGCTTGGGCTCCTATATAGCTCTTTCTCGATCCAGGCTTTAGGCTGACTGAACCCCCTGGCTCTCTGAGCTCTTATAGCCAGTTTCTCCACCCTCATTACTTCTTTACCTGACTTCTTAAAGGGCCAGTAGCTTACTGTCTGCCTCGCAGCTCTCTAGGTTACCCCTATGAGGCTAAGTGAGCTCATCTACACACGCACACATTCTGCCTGGGCTCAACAGCAACAGGTCACATCAAAGCTCATGTGACCCTGTCAAAAACATACAATAGATGCCTGGCTTAAAGGTATTGTCCTTTCCTCATCATTCCCCTTTAATGCATGATAGGTTTCAGCTGAGAACAGGGAGGTGCTGTTCCCAGAGACATATTTGATGTCCAAGCACAGTAGGCAGATATGAGATAAACTACCACAAGAAGGATTCATCAGTTAGAAATTGGTATAAATTGCTAAATCCCTTCCCCTAGATTTAGCAGCAGCACCACTAAATATTAAAGCTAAGGATCTTCTTGCCATTCCTTTACATGTCCAAACCATCTTGGAGTCTTGCAAAGCACAACTTCCCAAACTACAGCAGTGAATGGAAATGGTATAGAAACTTGGAAATCCAGTCTGCTTCTATGACTGCTAGAAAGCACTGGGGGAATATTGTTATCTCATAGGCCAGTCAGCAATACTGGCATCTCATGGCTCCTTTTCTCATATAAACAAGCCCACTAAAACATAGATGGGGGAGTAAAGAGGAGCAGAAGACTGCATCCCAATCCATGTTCGAGAGGACCCAACTTGTCCCAAGGAGCTTGTGTTGGGGCAGGTATATCCTCTGCCCAAATCTCTTGTCCTTGGCCTGAAAATTTTGTCTGGAGCCAAACTACAGTGGGTTTCACCCCAAGCAGGTTTCTAGAGGGAAGGTATTTAAGACATTTCCTGCTTTCTTAGAATTTAATTTACAGTTAATGTTAGCTCACAATAGAAACCTAGATCCTCAAAGAATCTAAATATCAGGATAAGAGCAGCATCAACTATACTATGACTAAGAGGGAGAGGGAGGAATGTTTTTTATGTGATTCTTTCTCTTCTTTCTTTAATATTCCTGATTTTAACTTGAGATATAGGAGTATTTGTTATTATTTATTTATATTTTATTTATTACTTGGATTTCTAGGCCGCCCCCTCCTGCTATTACAGCTTGGAGCAGCTTACAACACAATAAAAAGCAAAAAAATATAAAAACATCAATAAAAACACACCACATAAATTCAAAAGTATTCCAAACCAATAAGATAGGCAGACTTAAAACCCCTTCTCCCCTACCCAAACGATCACCCATCTCCCTTGCCAAAAGCCAAGCGGAACAGCCAGGTCTTACGTTGTCTTCAGAAAGAGGGGAGGTTCGTGGCCAAGCAGACCTCCATCAGGAGAAAGTTCTACAGACTCAGTGTGGCCACCAAGAATGCCTTCCTCATTGTCGCCACCCGAGATACTCAGGGAACCCCAAGGAGGGCATCCCCAAATGACCGCAGGGGCCAGTCCAGGACCTGGTGAGTGAGGCAATCTCACAGATAAGCAGGGCCCAAGCCATATAGGGCTTTATAAAATGAACACCTTGAATTGGGCCTGGAAGACTATAGGTAGCCAGTGCAGAGATAGGAGCACCAGTATAATATGCTCACGGTGCCCCATCCCCCTGAGGAGGAGGGCTGCCGCATTCTGCACCAGCTTCAACTTCTGGACCATCATCAATGGTAGCCCCATGTAGAGCATGTTGCAGTAGTCTAATCTCGAGGTGATTAAAGCATAAATAATGGTGGCTAGGTCAGAGTCGGAGACATACAGCTGAAGCTGATGCACCAGATGTAATTGGCAAAATTCCCCCTTTGCCACAGCTGCCACCTCAGCATCCAGGCAGAGCCATGGGTCAAGGAGCACCCCCAGACTCTGAAAATGAGGAATCAACAGGTGGCGCTACCGCTCCCTCAGCCCTCCTCACAAGCATCACCTCAGTCTTGTCGGGATTCTGATTCAGCTTCAGACGGCTCGCCATCATCCAATCCCACACAGCTGCCAGACAACAGGTAAGCACTGAGACTGCTGGGCCTGGATCAGGTGAAAAAGAGAGGTAAAGTTGGGTGTCATCAGTGTACTGATGACACCACACACCAGACCCTCTGATGACCTCATCTAAAAGCTGCATGTACACATTGAACAAGAGGACAAAATTGAACCTTGTGGGACGAGTCCACACATGAGGTCGTGAGGAGAAGATGAACAACCACCCAGAGTACCACACATTGAGTTCTCCCAACCAGGAAAGAACAGAACCATTCAAGAACTGTCCCGCCTATCCTGGTTCGGTCCTACAAGTGGGCCACCAACATCTCATGGTCAACAGTGTCAAATGCAGCCGAAAGATGTAAAAGGATCAACAGGGCCAAGCGACCGTGTTCCAACTCCCTGTAGAGGTTGTCGACCATGGCCACAAGCACAGTCTCAATGCCAAAACCTGGCCGAAAGCTGGACTGCAAGGAATCCAGACTGACACGGTCCAGATACCCTGAAGCTGCTGGGTCACCACCCGTTCAATAACCTTCCCTAAAAATGGAAGGTTAGAGACCGGCTGATAGCTGGCCAGGGAGTCAAATCCAAAGATGGTTTCTGAGCAGAGACTGCATCACTGCCTCCTTGAGGCAACCTGGCACTCTGCCCTTCCTGAGAGAGGCACTGACTACCCTGGCCAACAGAAGTCCCAACGTCTCCCAACTGGCCTTAACCAGCCAGGATGGGCACAGGTCAAGATCACAACAGGTGGCCCTAACCACTCTAAGGACATTCTCCACCTCAGTGGGCGACACCCACTGAAACTGATCCCCATAAAACAGGACAAGCCGGGGACTTCCACCACCACTGGATGGTCAAAATCATGGTGAATCTGAGCGATTTTATCCACAAAAAAGTCAACAAACCCGTTCAGTGAGCACTGGAAAAGTCCAGTTCCAGGTGGGGGGAGGCCGGACTGACCAGGCCCATCACTACCCAGAAAAGCTTAGCTGGACGCAACTTTGCAGACGCAATGAGGGCAGCAAAGAACCTCCTCTTTGCTGCCTGCACCCCCACAACATAGATTCGTAAATGAACTCTATGCTGTAATCGGTTGACTTCAGCACAAAAACGATGCCACCGTTGCTTCAACTGCTACCCTTCCTGCTTGGCTCAAACAAAGGAAGAAAAATCTTTTGTTATAAGAACTTATTTTGGCAACAAAAAAAAATCCGCTTTTCCCTATAAGCTAAGAGGATGTGTTAGTGACACTGTTTGAAGGGATTCCTAGAAGAGAGGCAATGGGGCCAATCCCATGCTCCGTGGATCCTATGTGTTGCGCGTGGTTTCCATGGGACACAATGTGCCCACTATGGGGATCTGCGAGGTTTGTACACGGCTCCGCACAGGATCCACAGGTCATGTGATCAGCCCCACTGTCTTCATCTTCTCTGGGTGACTTATTTGAATTTTGTCAAAGGCTAAATTCTGCAGTCTTGATTCACACAAAAATCACACTCAAAGTGCTAGGGTTTGTACTTAAATAAGCACTACACTATTTGCCCCCAAATTAAATAGCATCCAAGTTCCTTCTGCTGCACTTTCACTCGCTTAGGAGATATTATGTGGTCGTGTCAGGCTTACAGCAAAAGTAAAATGTGCTGCTGGGGATGCAGGTAAATTTTTAGTGCCAACAGTGCTGCAGTTTTCCATGGCTAAACTAAGGACTTTTATTTCAACTGCTGTCTATCCTGCACATTTCACTAGCCGTAGCGTTTTTAATTGATATTTTATTCACATATAATTGTTACATACATCAATAACTGCATATAATACTTTGTTACATATAAGTAGAAAGAAAAGAAAAGAAAAAGAGAAAAGGGTGTGTGTGTTTATGTACCACACAATCATTTGAAAAAAGGCTGCTTTTAAGCGCGCAGCAGGATTTTGGATACTAATTCACACGTTTCAGTTCAAACCGACTCCCTAACAATAATGGACTAATTGGCCGCTTTTACAAGAGCGGCAGGATGCAGCACGTTGAAGCCGCATTTGGGAAGCCTCGATATTGGGGGTTTCCCAAATGTGGCTTCAAAAAGATTGCACGAGCCACAATTCCTATAGCAACCGGCTACTTCCAGTGAGTTTAAACGCACCCTGTGGGGCTTTTCAAAAAGCACGTTCTTCTGCTGCTCATGTAAAAGCGGCCAAATAGTCCATTATTATTAGGAAGTCAGTTTCAATGGAAACTTGTGAATTAGTATCCAAAATATTAAAAACATTACAATATTATGCATTGTTCCTATTGATTTCCGCAAACAATACTGCAGCGAGACAAAATTATTTTTTTCCAGAAATGAGCTAGATGCAGCGAATCTGTCAAGTTCTGTTTTTCAGTAGATCAGACTAGACAAATAGAATGGTCCCTTCTGGCATTAAAATCTATTAATCTGTGAAGTTGGATAAATCAAATACAGCTGCTAATGAGGTCTTTAGAACTTGCTAAAGGGATTGGTATTAAGGAAATGGAAATCAGAAGTCACGTTAAGCCTTGTGGGGCAGTAAAGTGGTTAAGTGAATTTGTGAGAAGAAAAATACAAATCCAAAGACTTTAGCATCTGCTCTTTATTCCCAATTTGAGTCATTGGTTCCAAATCCTAGTCCCATTGAACAAAATGAAAATTTTGCTATGGAATTCAATGACCCTTAATTTTGTCTTAGATTTAAAATAGAGATTAAAAAGTACCTGCTAAAAGGAGAAAAATGATCTAATCTGAATGAACAGACCCAAAACAAACAAAATGATTACAAAAATTACCTGTCCAATTTCCAAGCAATTACCTGTTTTTCAATTTCCGGTGGTTTGGTTCAGTTCCTTTGGCTCGTTCCTCTGGGTCATTTCCAGTTTTTGCTAGAGACGGAAGCAGAGAGGTTTGAATAATATATTTTATTGGACCAACTGCTGTTGGTGGATATAAGCAAGCTTTTGGGGCACTTCCTTAGGCATGTAGTGTAGCCAGTCAAAATTAAACTGAGTAAATACAGGGCAGTATAAGAGGTGGAAAAGGGTGGGGTTAGATAAGACAAGGTGAGCAGTGGGGGTTATTTGTTAGGGAGAAGAGTGCCAGATATAAAAAACAAAAACAACCTACCCACCCCCACTAATGTATAAAAACAGGGCTGTTCAAGATGTGTAGAAGACAGACATAGGTTTGGAATAAAGGAGAACAGCTAAGGTGAAGTGAAATTGCATAAGAAAGGATCTGGGAATATAGAGTCTACATACGATAGGGTCTAAGGCCACATTCACACCTTCAGCAGCGGGCCAGTCTGTGCATATTTTGGCTCCATGAGAGAATCCAGAAGCCAAAACATGTGCAGTGTTTGGCTGGTACAAAAGTCCCCCTGCGCGGCTTTGCCAGCAAACACCTGGAAGAGTGTGGAGCTGGATTTCTCTTCTCTGAACTCTTCCAGGTGTTTACTGGCAAAGCTGCATGGGTGGGCTTTCACACCATTCAAACACCATGCATATTTTGGCTTCTGGATTCTCTCCTAGAGCCAAAATATGCACAGATTGGCCAGGCACTGAAGGTGTGAAGGTAGTCTAAGTTCTTGGCGAAAACTAATGAAAAAAAAGAAACAGATTAAATAAACAAAATAAACTAACCAACCAAACTGCCTGAACAAACTGAATGAACCAAAATTGTGAAAAATTGGCTATTCAAATGTTTTGATGGATGCTGTTCGGGTCGACTACAAGTTGCTGAAAATTGAAAAACAAACAAATACTGAAACCCAAGCAGTTATTCTGCTGCTTGTTTCACCACCAATAAAGGTACCCCTCTTCCTTTCTAATATTCTGAAAATAGTTTTGGAAGTATTTCTAGTTTGACTCGGGTTTTGTCAGTGGACCTAGCATTGCACCCTTAACTGTGCTTTCATCTCAGTTTCCTTTGAAATTCTATAGGGGGAAGAAGAAACAGAAGCGGCCAACGGCCTCTCGAGAGTAAAGAAACAGTTGCTCCTAAAAATAGGTTTTAACAGACTCGTTAGCCACTGCCATTTCTAATCTAATCACAGCTCCTCTAGTGACGACCATTTAGAATTTTGTATAAAGGTGTCATGTCAGGAGCATTTTTGCATCTATTACCATATGACTGATGGCTTGTGTGGCTTTCATATTTCCTGCAGATGTTTCTTGTCCATCAGAAAGGGAGATTTCATGCATAAGTGACTGGTAACTGTAAATGGGGGTGAGGGGACCCCAGAGTGGGAGCAAGTGGAGGCTGGGCAAGGGTTTATAGGGGGTCTGAAAAATCAATCTGGGGAGGCACATGCTCCCTCCCCCATCCTTCCCCCCCCCAAGTCGCCTATGGTTTCATGTTTTTGATAGCCCAGAGTGAGTTTAAGTGGGCGGGGGAATTTAAAAATAGAAAAATTAAATTCTAAGAGTTGTAAATGCTTAACTATATTTTTGAGGTTGATTTCCATTGATGGTTGGAAATAAGTGCCTACAAATAGAATAGGAGCAGTAGCTAGTTAAAGGTGGAGGAGCAGCCTTTTAACGCGTATTAGCAAAGATGATACATGGTCTAATTGCTGTTTTACATGGGTCACCTTGCACAGAGCACTTACTTCTAATTATAAATGTTCCTGTTTTGTTGCTAGGTTCATTTGCATCAATTTTGAAAAAAAAGAAGAAAATCATACAAATTAATATTCAATGCCTAGTGTCCAAACCAGGTTGCTTTTCTCAAGAACTTCTCAGTCCATCTCAACTTCTGGCTTGCTAGATTTCCACTTCACTTTCTACAGTCTGGTGTCTTTGTCTGGTGTCTTGTTCTGTACTAATCTGCTCTGGTGCCCCCAGGCCTATCGTTTAAGCACTGGTCAAGGGTTTTGCTACAATTACCAAATAACTCTGAGCACCAACCCAGAGCTAAAACTCATTGTGTTTGCTCAACCAAGAGGGCTGGCCTTAGAATTTCCAGGGTGCAGATGAAGATAAAATGTGATGATTTATCTTGATGATTCCCCTGATGATTCCACCTCGTCCCCTGTGGCCCTGCCCCCACAGGCAGCATCCTCTGTGGGACCCTAGAGGTGGTTGTGTTTGCGACCCTGCTGGGGGAAGTGAAGCCCTGCACCTTGCCTTGGCGGTGTCCACTACAGGGCTCCCAGAAGTGGATACATTAGTAGGGTCCAGGAGAAGTTGTCCTCTGGTAAGGCTGGCCCTGTCAACAGTAGAGTGTGGGCACTGCCAGTTATCACCCCATCTCTTACCTTCCCTTTTTAGGGAAGGTTACTAAATGAGTGGTTGCCTCACAATTCCACGCACATCTCGATACTATTGGATTCCTGGACCCATGTCAGTCAGGCTTCGGCCCTGGGCATGCCACTGAAAGTATGCTTGTGACCTTGGTGGCTGATCTCTGCTTGGAAATTGACAGGGGGAATTGATATTGGTACATCTTTCAGTGGTCTTTGATACGGTTGAGTTGATCATGAGTTGTTGACATGACTGTGGGACTTAGAGGGGGTAGTTCCACTCATTCCTGCCTGGGAACTCCCTTGTGGGGTCCCTCTGGGTTCCATCTTGTCTCCACTCCTGTTCAATGTGTATCTGAGACCCCTGGGCAACATCACTTGGAGAGAAGTGACATCAGTATGCTGATAACACCCAACTCTCTCTCTCTTTTTCATCTGGCCCAGGTCTTGCAGTCTTGGTTCTTACCCAGTGCCTGGCTGCCGTTAAGGACTGGATCAGGGTGAGCTGATTGAAGCTGAATCCAGAAAAAAGTGAGGTGGTGATGGTTGACCCGGCATGTTACTCAGGGGACAAAGGAACCCCTGTTATTGATGGGGTATGACCTCACTTGGTCCTTCAAGTTTGGAGTCTTCGGGTGCTCTTGGATCCACTGCTGTGCCTGGGATGCCAGATTGCAGCGGTGGCCAAGAGTGCTTTTCACCAACTTCATCTGGTGAGAAGGCTGCAACCTTTTTTTTTTAATAAGACACAGACCTGGACACAGTCATCCATACCTTTGTAACCTCAAGGTTAGATTACTGCAGTGCACTTTACATGTGGCTGGTCTTGACGACTCTTCAGAAGCTGAAGTTGGTGCAGAACACAGCGGTCCATGGGTCACTCGGAGCACATTACACCAGTGCTCCAGAGTCTTCACTGACTACCAATAACTTTCTGGGCACAGTTCAAGGTGTTAGTTTTGACCTATGAAGCCCTAAATGGCTTGAGCCCGAGGTATCTGAAAGACTGCCTCTTCCCTTATGTTCTGTCACGGCCTCTGAGTTTAGCCGAGGGTGCCCTCTTGTGAGTATCAACTACCCATGAAGTTTTTACAAGGACAGAGATAGGCGTTCTCATGGACTGCCCCTCAATTATGGAACTCCCTCTCCTTGGGGTCTGCCTAAGCTCAAGCCTGCTCATGTTCCAGAAGAGATGTAAGACCTTTCTGTTTGGCCAGGCTTTTGGCAGGCAAGGTTAGGGTTGGGTGGAATTGGGTAGAGGGGTTGGGTTGATGGGTGCGGACAATTATTTGCTTTTATATGTTTTTATGTGTTTTGTAAACCTATCTGAGCTTTGTTGGGAAGGGTAGGTAAAAACTGATAAGATAAATAAAAATGTTGCTGCTGCTGCTAGCCAATTATGGTTCAGGAAAAATTTCCTTCACCATTCTCAATGAAGGTGGCTCTCTGACCCAGTTCAAGAGGATGAGTGGGTGGGCTCAGGCTTTGCAGGTGCTGATATTATTTTCATTTTTGGATAGCCATTTGAATATCTGAATAATATTCACAACCAAAATGGATAGTCATATCCATTCGCCCCCCGCCAGATGTTTGGTTACTTCATCGCACCTACTGTGCATGAAAAATAGTCAAAATGAATTTGTCGAACAACCGCTAAAAATATCCAGTGAAGATGGACCCCAATAGATTCAGTGAATTTGGGCTTTGTTATTCATTGGTGGATGCAGTTTGAATGAGGCAAACGCACTGTTCAGTACAATATTTGTTCCTGCTTTACTCAGTCTAGCCACACTGAATGGCTGTTATAGGCAGGGTCTTAAGTAATCCCCACGAACTCTCATCTATTAGGAGAGCCCTGTTCCCACCAGTGGGAAGCCAAAAGGGGGTTAGTTTGCCCCCACTCAGTGCACTGTAGAGATGCAATTTCTCAGCTTTGTGAATTTGTTCCCGTCTCTCCCTATGTTTTCTCCTCTCCCTTGTCTCCCCTCGCTGGCCTTTCCTAGACTGTAAGCCCCCAGAGAGGGACCTATCTAACTACTGAGTGTACAGTGCCAGATACATTGTGGACACTTTATAAATAATAAATTACAATCCCAAAGAGGCAACAGCCAACACTGTCCTGACCCAAGTGAAATTGTGTGGAACCCTCATTTGCCAGCTGTGTTTTAGCGGTGTCCTGAAGACAGGATGAGGGTGTGACATATAGGTTGGGTGGCAGCTAATAGTGATGTGAGCCTTGGGTAGATGGGGTAGTTTCTGGAGAGATGCTGGTACTCCAGGGCTTCCTGTATTATGCTAGAGATCATGGAACAGTCCAGCATTAGGAGACTTTGGGGGGTAGGGGTGACTTACAACCCTTCAGTCCCCTTCCTTTGGACTGACCGTCTTGTACTATGCCTCTGGGATGTGATCTTTTCACAGACATTTGTCTAAAAAAAAAGTTACCGATAAGAAGTATTTGGTGTAACTGCTGTTTTTATATAGAGCCTTTTTAAAATGGAAATAGAAACCTCATGTGCAAAGCCTTTCGACTTGGAAGCAGAAAAGTGCTTGAAATGTAATTGACATTTTAGAATGCAGTAAAAATGCAAAATAAACTTGTGTGAAGGTGACTTGTAAATTCTCACCATTTCATTATTTTTAATGCTTGTGCCTTTAATATAAAAATATGTTTTACAGAAGTGCACTAAAATATGATGATCCCTTGGCGTCGTCAAGATTCTCTCAATTTCCCCTCCTCCCCCGTCTTTTTCTTTAAAGTAACAATGACCCAAATGCAGTTCAACAGATTGAGTGAACTGCTGTTGAATGCAGACTCTTTGCCTTTTATAAAAAATCAGTATTTCTCCTTTTAATTGTTTTATCCTTTGTGGAGATCTTCATTTTTTGGAAATGCAGTGAACCTCCACACACCATTGTGAAAATGCAGCAGATAAGATCTGCTGACATGGACTGATGAGGCATTTAATCTTTAATCCCTAGTCGTCTTCTCTCCCAGAAGACCATCTCAGTGCTGGTTTTGCTGTTGCCAGCTTCATTGGCAGGGTGAGGACCATTTACCTTGCCATTCTGGGTCACAGTTTGGGAACCATTGCTCTTTTGTTTAACTGACTTTTACACATACACTTTTAACACAAAAGGCACTGTCCCATTGCATTCTACAGACTGTGTTAATACAGTATGCTAAGATTAACTACTTGCAATTTCTTCTCTTTCCAACATTCATCCCCGAATCAGAAGTAAATCTGGGTTTGACATACCGGATTCTTTGACAGCAGCACTCACTTTAAAACAACAACAACATCTTCTCTTCATCTATCCCTACGGTTCCATGCATTCCGTTCAAACACTGGCATCGATAGGAGTCTATTGTACATGGCTTTCTTGCTTATCAGAGCTGTTTATTAAAGTGGGACAGGCTTCTTCTCATCACTTGTTGATCCTCCCATAAACACTCAACTTAGATTTCCAAACGTGTCGTTCTGCCTGATTCCTACGGTAATCCTCAGCCCACACATTATTAGTTTTCATTTCCTTTTGAATGTCAATTTTAAACCTTTCAGTATTGAGCCCAAATGAAATCTTGATTTGTGGCTCTTTTTATTCACCATGTGGAGTAAAGTGTGTAGAATTGGTCCTGCATTTTGCTCTAGGAATATTGGCTAGCACAGTAGGTCTAGGCATTACCCCTTCTTAGTTTGCTCATTACCCAGAAAGCATCTGCGGATTGTTTGGGTGTCATAAAATAATGAGACCTATTTGGGCTGTTAATCCTTGCATAATATTTTTTGAAACATGCAAGCATGTTAATATGCTTAATATTAATAAGTTAATAAGTTAATATAATAATAAGTGAATAATAAGTTAATAAGTTAATATGGATTAACTTAGTGGAGACCCAATTACTTTTACTTTTGATGTTGGTTATGTATGAATTTACTAAGAGCCTTGCTAAAATAAAATGTTTATTCTCAGAGCACACAGCATCATTAAAAATTGTCCTTCCAATGCGGTTCAACTAAATTCTGCAAAAGACAATTCAGTCTTTCAAGCTGACTTGGCCCTTGTCTTCAGTGTAGGCCTGAAACGACTAATTGTAGCAAATGTTGTTTGTCAGAAACAGGTCATTTGCTGTCATTCGTGTGATGAGGAAAGTTACTGGCTTTTCTGCTGTTTTTGCCATTTGTTGTTATTTTTTGCAAGTTGAACAGAGCTGCGACACGGACAATCCCAAGCCTGTTGTGTGCCCGGTACACCCCCCCACGAGCTGTGGAGACACCAAAGTGCCAGGGAAGTGCTAGAAAGTGCAGTAAAAGTGCTGCAAAATTGTCATAAAAGGCCTGGAAAGTGATGATAAAGTGATGAAAAATGACCAAAAAATAAAATAAAATGCTGGAAAGTGACCAAAAATAAAATTATGAAAAAGGATGAAAATAGACAAAATTCTTGGGAAACGATAAAACATCATGGGCACCGACAGCAAAGAAGGCTTTGATTGCCCTGGCACTAGCATCATGACCAACCCCAGCAGGGAGGGAAGGAATAACTGTAATGCTCATTTGTTGGTTGCATGTCATCCTATTGGATGGCCATCCAGACCCGGAGATGGCTTCAGTGCTAATAGGGACTAAAGTCCAGCCCGCTAGGAGCCTACACTAGGCTATAGCCTTTGCAGAAAATTTTAGAGGGTCATTTAGGTTCGGCAATGCTGGTAATGACTGCTCTGGAGAAAATGAATTTCAATTGTATGTTTCACGGACTGTTGTTTTATGTGAACTGTTAATTCAGACGGTGATGACTTGTGCATTCCCACCCTTTCACCTAATTTCCTTGCTTATTTTCAGGTTGTTTTTAAACTCTAAATGCTGGATCCTGTTTGATTCTATTCAGATAAATTTGTCTCTGCCATAGTCAGTAGACTGCTTGCCATTCAGTCAGCAGAGAGGACCCATTTGTTCTAAAAGTGGGTGGGAAAGGAACGGAAAAGATCAAAGGAAAAAATATAATGCCTGAAGCTTTAAAAGAGTGTGAGATTGATGTCTTCAGTAGGAATAGCATGGCCTGTAACTCAGCTCCATTATAAACTATTTATGATGTAAATAATTTACAGTAATATAAATGTGAATGCTTGGCAAAAGTGTAGGTCAATTTGATTTCCCTGGCAATTAGAAATATTGGAGAAGTGTGATAGGCTGTCACACTGTGTGTTTAAATAGTCACCCTCTACTTCAATATTTGTAAAGAATTACAGATTGCCCTTTTGCTTTTAGTAGCATAATGTGACAGAAAAATCACCATTGTCTCAGTTGTGGAAATGATATAAGCAATGTGTTATAAATTTGTTGCAGTTCATTGCAATGACAGCTAATAGATGTACATATTGGCAAATTGCTTAGTAGATTATCATTTACTGTCACTTTTTTAATTAGAATGTGATCTTCCTTTGTCTTTAATCTATTTTTACCATGGATGACAAATTTATTTTCCTTCGGCGTAATCCATTTTTATCATAAGACAATGGGTGAAAACAGACATGACGCTAACCACCCTTTAATCACCCTTGGTGGTTATTTATGCATGTTTCAGGCTGCATAGGCCACCAATACAGCCCTGCAACATGCATAAATAACCACCAAGGGTGGTTAAAGGGTGGTTAGCGTCATGTCTGTTTTCACCCAATTTTTACTCAAACTGTTACACTAAGAGGGGAAACCCCATGACTGTAAGTATTTAACTGCTAAGCGTTTGGGAGCTCTTAGACAGCGATAGCACCCTTTTAAGTGAGTGATTTATCAAGGCTGTCAAAGCAATAGTTCTTCCAGTAGCTCTAACCTTTTGCAACAATTACAAAATCTAACCAGTACTCCATAACCACTTTGACTCTTTAGCTCTCTATCATAGAGGCTTGGGACCAGTCTGCTTTACTGTAATCAGAGTAGTGTGATTGAAAGAGACAGGGGGAAATGCTCTCCTAGGTTAGAGAGTGTGAGTCAGATCAAGATTTTAAGTTTGTTTCTAAATTTGTCGTTGATTTTCTCTTCGACTTTGGACAAAATCATGAAGACAAGGATGACTGAGTTCTTTGGGTACCCAAGTTATCAGGATCGCAGCAGGGGTCGAGTGCTGGTCAGTTCCAGAAGTGAGAGTCCAAGGGTAACCAAGGGTAATTTCAGACAAGCAAGTTGACCTGGGGGAAGGGGGGAGTTTGGGTTCTGTGGCTGCTGTGTAGCTCTGCCACGGAGAACGCAACGGATGTGGAGGGTGTGGAGAGAAAAACAAACAGGCAGCTCCCAGCGTGGCTACTGTGGCCAGACGCAGCTGCTGCACATTTGGCTTGCCCCATACAACTCACTTCACGCTTCCTGGCATGGCTCCATGAGTGGCTGAGGGTGGGCGCTCTTGGCTTGTGGGAGCGTGCATCCAGTTGCTTTACCTTCAAATGGTTTGTTGGATCCGTGGCTCGTGGGTGGTCATCCAGGGTAGCGTTTTGTCTGAACACACTCCAAGTCAAAGCTGAAGAATAACTAAGTCAAGGATCTGAGTTGGGTGAGGTCAGGAGCTCAGAATCAGAAGCTGGAGAACCAACTCTGAATTGGGCACCACAAGTCAGGGGCCGAGAAACCCATGTCACATCAGGAGCTGGCCAGTCAGACAGGATCAGGGTAGCGCTCAAGAAGCAAAGTTCAAGACAAAAGAGAGTTCCAAAGTATCAGACTAGCCATGAAGAATCCCTCCATACTTCTTGCCCTTGGTGCAGTAATGAAACTAGCAAGAGATCGTTCTCAGCTGACCTCAGAGATCACAGTGGATCAAAGGAGAGAAGTAAGTATTTCATATGTGTAGGATCCAAACAGTTTAGGGCTTTGAAGATCAATACCAGCACCTTGAAGTGTTCCCAGAAAGCTAGTAAGCCAGCACAGACTCCCAAACAACATTGTAATGTGCTTTGGCGACCTACCTTTAACTTAAGGCAGGCCACTATATTCTGTTCCTGCCGCAGCTTTTGAACAGTTATTAAGAACAGTAGTCTACCCTCAAGGTTACTAAGGCATTGATGATGGTGGCCAGAACCAATTCTGAAAGAAAAGGGTTTACTTGGCAGACATTTTACAATTTAATTTGTACAAAAGGTTCATGTTAGGGTGAGTGGGTGGAAGAATTGCTGAAAAGGAGAATTTTGTTGTAGCCCTTTAGCGCACAGTGAAACATCACAGAATGGGTATTTTCAGATGTTACGAGATCACAGTCAACCACAGTGAACCACGCTCAATCCCACGGCAGGGCTACAGCACCCTGAACGTCTGTTCGGCGGCCGCCAGATGTTCACCACAATCAATACCCACATGGGGTCAAAATTAACCATGCTTCTGGAGCTCCCCCTCGGACCATCTCCAAAAGCATGGTCAAAGAGATTCCCGACGGGAACCAACAAAAAGTAACGTCTGGACGGCAAGCACCGGCTGGAATCAAAGGATATTATTCCCAGCCGGGGACAAAGCACACAGCGTCGCTGCCAGGCAACCAGCAACAACACAGGCCGTGGAGGGAGATTTAAAGGGCACACAGCAGCAGCCAGGACGAGCCGCCCTGGCGCCTTCCGGGTGCTTTGACCACGGCCCGGCCCGGGATCAGTGTAACGTCTGTTGCGCTGCCCTGGGCTGTGATCTGGCGGCTTGATTCCCTGCCGTGGTCCCAGTCCCGTCATGTCTGTTAGGGGCTTTTTTTGACCATGGGGGTGGTTGATCAGTTCACCCCCGCCAGGAATCCACTGTGGTGGATCGGGACCGCGTAGCGTCTGAAATCACCCAATGTGAACTAAGATCTTTTGTTCTGTATGCTAATGTATTTTTATTTATTTTTAAAAATTCTCTTCTATGGTAACATCGTCCAAGTGGCAGTTTTCTGCTTTCAAGGCATAGAGTGATGAATTACAAGTATGTAACACTTAATAAATTATATAATTCTACTCCATTTAACTTCATTCTACTCCATTTTAGCCACCGTCTCTCTCTCTCTTTATTTGTTGTTTCTTTGCTTTGTGAAAATCTATGGCTGTTAAAGCTGCTGATAACTTGACTGGAGACAACAAAGAAACTAAAGTGGATGAAAAGTACAGTATATGTTACTTGTTGTGAGAAGAGCTAAGCTTTGGCAGCATGTAGCAAACAGCCAAGTCCTCATTTTGATGAGTAATATTATGTTTTCATAATTTTGCCTGATTTAATTATGCCAGCATTATGAAGGCATTTAACCACAGTAATTGAATCAGTGTCAGAAACATGCTGCTATTGCGGCGAAGATTCGAGGCAGGAAGCACTGCAAAGTGAGGAGAGATATGGGAAGGCTTCTGCCACATGTTGTACAGTACTGGGCAGCTGAGTTATACATTACAATCTAGGGTGAAAGGGAAGTCCTGCCAGTGTGCCAATTCCTTCAGAATCGGTGGTTTGATAATTTCAGCCGTAAATCAGAATGGACAGAATTCTGTTCTGATTTCTGAGTGGCATGATCCAAATAACCTGAGCCATTTTGTGCCTGTGAAAAATGGTTAAGTCGTATTTCTGATCTAAAACTTTTTCAGTCGGAATTCTGATAGAAATTAAAGCCAGCCGTTCCGTTTCTTCAGAACAGTTATGTGGAAAAGGAATGGCTATTATTAATTTATTATTATTATTATTATTGTTATTTTAAAGCTTTATTGAAGAAGATTAAGCTTGTATCACAATGCTGCATCATAGTTTTTCAAGTTGAAAAATAACCTCCTCCCTTGGGAATGTAACCAAATTCCATCTATTTTACACAAAGAGTTCCTTGTCTAGGCTAGGGGTCACTTCACAATAATCATTACAGGTCATGTAGTAGAATCTTTTCCATCGGAGATGACTTGACAATGAACCCAACCCTTGCTTTGCAGCCCCAGTGACAGAATAGTGTTATTTTTTTTGTCGAGAGATGGGGGGGAGTTGAAGAAGGCAGCACACAGCATCTCTCAGCAGCTGTGACCATGCTGCCTAGGGCAGAGTTTGAGGAGTCCCACATCACGCTCAACTGGCAACACAGGAGACTGTGCCCTGGGGAGGTTCCTTGCAGGCTGATGAGCATGGCATGAGGCCACTCTAGGCTAGACACATCTCAGAGCACACAGCTGTGGTGGCTGGCGGGCTCCTATCCATTCCCTATACAGGAGTACTGGCACAGGGAACTGAGTGAACCTGCTACCTCAACACCTGGGACTGTCAGCGCAGCACTGTTCTAAGTCAGTGAGGAAGCTCCCAGCTCATGACAGCGCTGCAGCAGTTCACGAGGAAGGTGTAATGTGGTCATGCCCCTTTCATCCCATTTGACAAGTTGCCACCGCACAGCCTAGTCCTCAAAAGACTTTAGTGTAAGCCCACCCCACTGCACTAGTTGAGCACTCTGAGGATCAGGCTGGCTGTGTGTGTACCTACTGGATCCAGGAGATGTGATTTGTCCCTTTCCCTTCTTAATTGTTTTCTTAGACTGGAGTTTTGCAAATTCTAACATGTAAAACAACTTTATGTAGCTGGGTTGCCTACTGCGTTGCACATAGATAAGTGTTTGCAGAAACTGGCATATAATTTCTTTCAGCCCCAGTTGCATTTTGCAGTTAATATTTTTATTTTACTCCCAACCCCTGCTCCACCACCAGGATGGGACCAGTTGGGAAGCCAAGGATAGCTTGCAGCCTTCTCCTCATATAGAGGGGAAAGAGGAAGTGCTGGTAGCTTTCTGTTCAGCCCGAACTCGGCCTGTTCGGACGACCGAACATGAACCCGAACCCAAACGCGAACATACCGAACAAACCAAACACTGAACGGCGAAATGGCCAAACAGTTCGGTCCATTCAGATTGCGTTCGGGTGAGTTTGGGTGGCAAAAAAAGGTTCACTAGAAGGTCAAACATGACAGGGAGGTGTAGTCAGTCACTGGGGAGCAGACTTCCAGGCACCAGGGGTGGAGACACTTGCAAGAAACGAAACTAATTATCTGCTTCCCCCCTTCCCAACACCTTCTGAGCTGGTCACTGTTCCTGAACAGGAGGCGTTGAGTAGGATTTTTAGATTGCTTTAAGTTTCATTTCAGTTTTGTACTGAAATGAAACTTAACTTAAACCTTAAACTGAAACCTTGTGTTATGCATTTCACTGTACAGACTCATTGAGTATGTAATGTATGTATTTCACTACAGACTCCTCTTCTATTTGTGATTCCCCCCCATCCCATATATATGGCATGTGTGTGTATATATATATATGGAATGGGGGGGGGGAATCACAAACAGAAGAGGAGTCTGTAGTGAAATACGTACATACTCAATGAGTCTGTACAGTGAAATGCATAACACAAGGTTTCAGTTTAAGGTTTAAGTTAAGTTTCA
>QEPC01014730.1:1131091-1145973 GCA_003113815.1 Sphenodon punctatus | reverse complement strand
TGTGTGTGTGTGTGTGTGTGTGTGTGTGTGTGTGTGTGTGTGTGTGTGTGTTTATTATACACAAACACACTCACACACATCCTTCCCCAAATCCTCCAAATCCCTGTGGGGGATGCCAAAGGGAGAAGCCTGCCCAGGAGAAGTGGTTGCCCCTGCACCACTCCCAGTAACAACACCCACTACATCATAATTGCTGAGGCTCCCCATACTAATATCTGCTGCTGCCCCCAGTGAAAAATCACTGCTGGCAGTGCCAGCTGCTGTTTGTGCTTCAGGAGGGGGGGTAGTGCTGCTGCTGCACACCCACACCTTGACCTCAGCCCCCTTCTTCAGTGCCACTACTACTAATGGCTGGGGCTCCCTGCCTTCCACACTAGATGCCACTCCCGAGATCTTTGCTGCAGCCTGTTCCCCTGATAAGACCTGCCACCTTGAGGGGGGGAAATCAGGTCTCTTCTAGGGATGGGCGAACGCGGTTTGGAAGTTTGGAGTTCGGACCGAACTCAGTCTATTCAGTCGACCGAACCGAACTTCCGAACCGAACTCGAATTTCAAATCGAACCGAACCGAACTGAATTTCCAAACTCCGTTCTGTTCGCCCATCCCTAGTGGCAATACACACCAAAAACCCTGGTTTTGAATGGCCGAACTTGGTTCGGAAGTTCGGAATATGACCGAATTTGGTCTCTTCGGTCAACCAAACTGAACTTCCGAACCAATCTCGAATTTCAAACCGAACCGAATTTCCGAACTCAAATTTCAAACCAAACTGAACCGAATTTCTGAACTCTGTTCTGTTTGCCCATCCCTAGTGTCTTCAGCTTGGGTGGTGGGTTGCCAGCAGTGGCAGAAATGACAGCGGGTTTGCAAAGTCCCTCATGCTCACGTCTATGCCCACAGCTTCGCCCTCTACCAGGACCACCTGCCTCAGAGGCTTTACAAGGAGTTCTTTCCTTTCTCATTGTACACACAAGTGCACGCACACACACACACACACACACACTATATCGGAGTGGGCCAAGGAGCTAGTCATATGCATGGGTATCCAACCACACCCCACCCACAATCCCCAGGCCTGCTTACCATCCCATCTCCAGCCGTAACATGGCAGCAGCAGAATGGTGAATACTCCCACCACTTAAGGGTGGCAGTATAGCTTGTGGCGGCACTGGTGGGTTGGGGCAACCACAAAGACCGGCCATATGCAAGGCGACTCCATAACCCAGTTTGGGCAGTGTCACTCCACTTTGTCGGTGGACCCAGTGCAAATCAGCTAGCTGGGCTTGGTAAACTTGGCACAGCTGCCTAATATGGGATAACGCTGCCTAAATTAGGTTACCGTCTGGGAGCGCAGAGAAAGCTGATTGATCTCTAGTAGGGGCTGGCTAAATGAGCAGCCTAACTTTTTTTTTTTGCTGGTAAAACTTGCTATTTCAGGAACCAGGACAATGATCTATCAAGATCTCAGTCCCGGTATAAGTTCTCAGCAAGAAAATAATAATAAAAAAATTCACTGCACATTCGCGTAATGGCCGCATTTTGTGCATTCAAAAAATGACCATCACTCTTAACCAAAATGGCAGCAATAACATTATCGCCATTTCAGTTGAGGGCAGAATATGCAAAATGGCCACTGGGCCTGTGCAATTGACCACTGCACTTGACCAAAATGGTGGTGACTTTATTGCCACCATTTTTATTAAGAACGGTGGCCATTTTGCACATATACAATGGTATTTTAAAAAAAAAATTAAAAAAATTCTCACTTAGAACATCACGAAACAGTTTCTTGGAGACAAACCGAGAACTGGGGTTTCGACAAGATTTCTTGCTTTTGTGAGATCTTGTTTCAGCTCTAGCGTCTGTGCTCTGCCCTCTGCTTGGAAGCTGTGAGCAAGCACATATCAGAGTTTGCTCAGAACTGACCTAAAGCAGCAGAATGTGTATGTGTTGATGATGGAGCTGTGTCTGAGTGAAAGGGCTTGTGTGTGAGCGTGATGGGCATAGGCCGGAGGATCCTATAGGGGAATCTATCCTGTACAATAAGATTTTCTTCTTTCATCTGTGATGCAGACATTCAAATTGGTCACATTGCAGGCAATGGTTACAACAAAGAACAACCATTCAGAAGTGGTTTCCCTAAGAAAGCATCTAAGAGGCAAACTGGCATTAAAAAAATTCAGGGGTTATCACAACTGGGCACTCAATCTTAAATTATTATTGCAAAGCAACCCAGGCAGTGATTTGGAGTGTGGGTACAATATATTCTCTCTGCCCCCTCATCATAGGTGACTCATATGGCCCCGACTTAGAAGTTGGTGGAGGCTGTGAAATAATTTACAAAGAAAAGCGAGAATAATAGGGACCGAGTACTGTGGATGAAAAAATGGTACATCCTTTTCTCACACATATTGCATACCTTATATAGGTAATAAATATAAATAAAATAAATACATAAAATAAAACAAATGCCTCCAAACTTATGGAGCAGCAAAACAGGGACCAGCTCCACCCCTTGGTGAAGAAGCACCACCCTTTTGGAGAATAATTTCTTTCCCTCGTGCAGTTACACGTGGCGCACGCACCTTTCAGCAATCTAAGTGCGTGAAGAGGGACAGAAACTCTCCTGCGTAGTGTTCCATTTTTTCTTTTCTGTTTTGTTTTAATCGTTCCACTATCTCCCTGTTGTCTTCTCAAGTGCTTTACTGGGAGGCAACTAGGAAAGAGGTGCTTGAAGCTTGCATACCAGTCTCTCTTGTTCTCCTTCTCTCCTGAAAGAGGGACTTTAAATGCTTCAAGGGGGACAGTGAGATTAACACCCAAAGAGCTGTTCGACGGTGGAACAGACTGCCTAGGATCTAGGTGGTGGGCTCTCCTTTGTTGGAGGTTTTCAAACAGAGGCTGGACAGCCATCTCTCGGGGATATTGTAGGTGTAGATTTCCTTCATTGAGCAGGGGGTTGGACTAAATGACCTTTGATGTACCTTCCAACTCTGAGATTCGATGATTCTCAGAGATTGTGTTTGCAATTTACTGGCAGTAAGATTCCAAGAGGAATTGAGCGGTGTCAGATTTACACGTGCTTTATCCCCGGAAAGAAAACGGTAGTCTCCATTAATATGGGCTATGTATATAAGTTGCCCTGACATCGCATGCAAACTTCTGACTATCATATAAATGTTTGGCTTCTACCCTAGGGCAAATGGCAGTTGCCCTTTAGCAACTATTTTATGTACATGCAGCCACACAGTTTCTTTTCATGAAGGCATTCCCTTAAAGGAAAACCTCTTCTTATTACTGACGTTTCTTCAATCTAGAAAAGCAGCCAGACTCTGAAGGTTGCTTTGATAACGCCTCTCCTATGCTTTACCTCAGTTCCATTCTAGAAGAAGAAGAGAGTTAAAACAATGTGATTTGATCTTGACTCAATAGTTTTCAGTGCACAAGCAGGACTGACCCTCTCTGCTGTACTCCCAAATGTTTGGGGTTAGCTGATGTCGCTGCAGGGCATATGCTAAAATGACTTGTCCCACTGAAAGCCCTGCAGCTCCCTTCAAGGGCTTTGGTCTTTTGCTGTAGCGTATGTTAAAATTTAGCAAACAAATAGAAGGTCTTCAACTTGTTTTCATTGTTAAATTTTTTAAGAGGAGTCCTCCCGCCCCCCCCTCTCATAAATATAGTAATATTCTAAGCCGTCTAAAAATAACTCTCAGGGCAGAGCCTCACCTAGCTAGTCGCAGCTCTGTGGAAGCCAACAGAGCCATGCCAGTTTACACCAGTTGGGGTTTCGGCCCAGAATGTCACTTGCACCCCCTCCCCCCTGCCCCTTATGTCTGTCCCCTTATTGTACAAACCAACATTAATACTCAGGTCATTAGAGTGGAAGGTGGCTCCAATTCACCATGTTATTTGGAGTAGATTTTATATTTTACATGATTAAATAGGAATAGCATCAATATTTATCAAAGAGATTATGAAAATCTCCTATTTTGCAAACGGATGTAGTTCTGGTTGTCGAGGAGAAGCATAAGCTGTATGGGAATGGCTATGCAGTTCTTTTGCTGATGTACTAGGAAAGCATGCTTAACGTTGCAGTCATACAAGATGGTTAATTTCGGCAGGAAGCATTTCTTCCACCTTCATATTGAATGTGTGAAAAGTTTATTGTGCAGGATGCACTGGGGTATAATGCGGTTGGGTGACCTGCAGAAGGTTAAGCTGGAAAAGTAAGGGTTGACAATAGGGCTAAATCCCTTCCCCGCATTTCTCTTATTGTGTGAAGGGATTAATTCGCATATCAACCAGCCATACTTGCTGGAAATAGCAGCAATTTCCTCCTCAGGGGATGAATTCCCACTGCCTGCCTTATGGGGAGGATGTATTGCAGATAAGGAAAACAACAACAATATCATCATAATTGGAAACCTATGATCTGCCATGGTACTACTCCCAATGAATTTTGAAGGCAGGGAGCTTTTGAAGCATGGACAGGAATGTAGAAACAATCAACTCCCATAGCAACTGAGTTTCCTGTGAACTATTGTGAATATAGACCCTAAGATTTAAGATACTTTGCTTCTTCTAAGTTTGTTTTCCAGATCTCAGATTTGGAGATCTACAAATGGACAGTATAACTATTCATTTGGGTAATAGTTCATCTTCCTGTCTTGTTATTTTCTACTTTTTGATTCCAGGCCATGGGTATAATCCAGACAGGTGGAAGAATGTGACTTTGGGTTTAATCAACCACCATGAATGCCAATGGTGCCAGACTTTAATGGAATGAGGATTGTGCCCTTTATCAGGGTGAATTAACACAGCATCCCATGAACGGGAAAAAGGAGAAAGCCCCAAGAGTTCATTCCCACAGCATGGAATCATGGAATCTTAGAGCTGGAATGACATCAGAGGCCATCTAGTCCAATCCTGTGCTCAATGCAGGAAATCCACAGCTACAACATTCCTGAGCAGTGGTTAGACTAGATGACCTTGGAGATCCCCCCAATTCTATGATTCCACATTCACAACATAGCTCCTATTGCTGCCTAGGAGTACGAGATCTTGTGAGATTTTTCACAAAATGAAAAGGTAATGGGGCATTCTGGGACACCCCAGGACACCAGTTGACTTACCTCACCCCCGGGCTGCCAGCTGCCAATCCGGTGGCTGCTCCCTGCCTCCCTCTGCATTTCTCAGAGAGCTGAGTTTGCTCTCTTCCTCCCCACCCATGCTGCACTCTGCAGAGCTTACCTGGGACCCAACAACGAATTATCTGAGTGGGGAGGGGAGCAGAAAAGGCTCTACCGACTTGTGTGCAACACTCTAATTGGTCCCTGTTTCCAGGGGGACTGATCTGGGGTGCGCTATGTGCTACGCTGATATCAGTCCTCTGGAAACAGGAACTGATTAGAGTGTTGCACACAGCTGGGAAGAGGCTTCCCTGCCCCTCTTCCCACTCTGATAATATACTGCCAGGTCCAGCTAAACTCTGCAACCTAATATTAGCCTAATGGCACTGCTGGCCTGGGATTGGGGCTCTAAAATTAGGGAGGGGGCTCTCTGAATTTTGGAACCCCCAAAAGGATATTTTCCTTGGACTTCCATCTTTGGAAGACATGAAATGCACTCCCTTAGTATTCAGAGAGAGAGAACCGCACCTCGAATATTGTGTGCAGTTCTGGCCGCCCCATCTCAAAAAAGGCATAGCTGAACTAGAAAAGGTACAGAGAAGGGCAACAAAAATGATCAAGGGCATGGAAGGGCTCCCATATGAGGAGAGACGTGGTAGGTTGGGGGTCTTCAGCTTGGAGACGACTGAGAGGAGATATGATAGAGGTCTATAAAATCATGAGTGGTGTGGAACTAATAAACAAGGAGCAGTTATTTACCCTCTGAGCTAGTACTAGAACTAGGGGAAACTCCATGAAACTCATGGGTGGCAAGTTTAAAGCATATAAAAGAAAATATTTTTTCACTCAGTGCATAATTTGGTTGTGGAATCTACTGCCAGAGGCTGTGGTAAGGGCCAGTGCTATATCTGAGTTAAAAAGAGGTTTGGACAAGTTTCTCTTAGATAGGTCCATTAGCAGCTATTAGCCAGACAGGATCAGGGAACATGATAGGAGCTGGGAGAAAACAACATGGAATGGATCCCCCCATTGTGACCTGTTGGGTGCTTCTCCCAAGCCACTGTGATTGGCCACTGTCGAAGACAGGATACTGGGGTAGATGGACCATTGTTCTGACCCAGTATGGCACTTCTTATGTTCTTATGTTCTTAACAGTTGAGCTGCCCCGATGGGTCCCATTGCTCTGCCTCTCTCCCTACCTCTACTTTGCTACTCCTGGTTCAGGGACAGATAAAGTCTGATGGTGGCCAGGGCTGGAGGCTGGTGCTGCCACTGTTTTGACACCGATCAGCTGTTTGTCAGCAGTCTTACTGACACACAGCTGATTGGTGGTAGTACCAGCCCCAGTTGGATGCTATGCAGGCAGGGGCGCATCTGGCAGATCAGAAACTGTGACGGGCTAGACGAGATGCTGAGGGTGAGCCCTGGCATGAAAAGAGGTGGTAGGCCTGAACCAGGAGCATAGTAAATTTGTGGTGAGCTTGGACTCTGCCTAAGTAGTGGCCCTCCCATAGAGGCTCCCAACCAGCCTCATCCTCCCCTCTGGAGTGGCAGCGACCCTAACTTCAAGATTGCTTTAAGAGTTGGTGGGGCCAGCACTCCGCCCCTGTCCACTCTGAAAACTTCCTTGTTGGCGGTGCCTTTTGCAAATGGCCTGGGCACTGCTAGAAAATGTACAGAGCGTTGGCCCTGCTCCCTCTCCCACCCACTCTAAACATTTCCTAGTGGGGCTCAAGCTTCTTGCAGACAGTGCCCCCTAGAAGAATCCAGGGCCTGGGTTCAACTGAACCCCTTTGCTCTATGGGAGCTGCACTCCTAAACCGACCCCTGGCACTGGCACATATTAAGTCCTGCGCCTAACAAAAAGTAAATAGTAGTTTCAGTATACCGGGCTGTAGCTACCATGCATCAAGGGGCCCTTGACTGGGAAGGGGCATTTGCCAGCAGCATCCTGAGAACCACTAGGAAATGTTCAGAGAAGGTAGGAGAGGGAGAGGGACCAGCACTTTGCCCCTCTCCACTCTGAACGTTTTCTACTGATGATCAGGCCACATGGAAAGGGCCCTTCCAAGAAGGAAGTTTTCAGAGTGCACAGGGGTGAGGTGCTGGTTCTGCCTTTACCCGGTGCCCACTCTTAAAACTTCCTTTCTGAATGGGGTTGCTGCCCCTCCCTGGGGCCACTGTTTAGAGAGACCCCACACCCTTGCCCTTAGGGGGCTCATAACTGTGCCACTGACTGAAGGGAGCAGGAGTAGGAGATGGTGCGTGAATGGGAAGGGGCCCTTAGTGTGTGTGTGTGTGTGTGCGTGCGCACTTGTACATGAAACTCTCCAGAGACTGAGAAACTTCAGATGCCATCAATTTTTCACTTCCCCAAACCATCAGTGACAAGAGGAACTATTTTTTTTCTTAATGAAGGGCTTAATTTGATGAAATAATCTGTCCATTATGGAGAGCTGGAAATCCTCTGTTCTTTAATTAGTTTATCAGATCTTCCACAAGGTTCTTGATTTAACGCAAAAGGAGCCAAACAAAGGAGCAGCTCTCTCTCTTTTAAAAAAAACCAAATGGAACACAAGGGGATCTTTAAAAGCTAATTAGCTAAACGAATTAGCATCCGGGTCACTTGAGCTGGTGAAGATGGCAGCCGTTAGTGCCATGCTGTTGCCACTCCTATTGGTTGCAGATTTGATGTCTCTGGTTATCTTTTACAATGGAGACACTGCAATGTAAGTCACCCTCCCCTTTTCCCATAAGCCTCTGGGTAAAATCCTGACCCATTAAGGCAATGGGGCCAGCATATCACTGTCTGTATCTGTATAGCTGACACAGCATTACACCCCTTGTCTTTCATTTCTCTGAGAGATAGAGGCCTTGCGTGCCTTTTCTCTCCCTCCCCCCCCCACATTCACAAGGCACTGACACGACTCCCAATAATGATACGAGGCTTGCTTAGCAGCATTTGAGTGAACAGCAGTTCTGTGCGGCCGCCTCTGTGGCAGATAAGAAGTTTTTCGAAGATTAGATTCAAGGAGGAGCTGCGAGAAATTATGTGGACATGGCAAAATGGAGATAACAAGTGATGGGTACGATAGTAGTCTTGAGGACACTACAGAGGAGAAAAGTATTGTCGTATCAAAGTGCTCATTTTGCAAAGCAAGATGAGATTAAGGAATTCCTGGTGGGGCCGTATGCTTTTATTTCTTTGAGGCAGGGATGTTACGGAAAGATGTTGGGTGTTTGAATTTGAAATCCAGAGGGTGTCCTGATCGACTGAATTATTTAGAAATACATGCAATCAATCAGGAGGCTTTCTAATGATCCAAGACACATAGCATCCTTCCGCGCAATTTTCCTTTTCCCCTTCTCCTTCCCCTTTGTTGTTTTGGCTTCTGGCTTCATCTTACCTCATGCATATTTCCTCGAGTTTGACCAGGTATTTGTCTGTCAGCAGTACAGCTTCTTTTCGGTTTTTCTTTTTCCTTTTCTTTTTTTCATTCTGCAAGTTCATTCTTCCATAGAGAGTTCCATTCTTCCCCTTCCTTCCTTTCCTCCTTCTTGAATGAGTTTCCTCTCGAGCTGAAATGAGTACCTGCAATAACGGCTATACCCATCGAATGTCTGGTACTCAAATTGACCCACAATATTCGAGTAGTCATCCGTACCCAATTAGTGCCTGATTCAAGTACCTGATGTCCCAGAATGTTGACTTCTGGTCCTTGAATATCGACTTCTGGGACTGATAATTCATTTTTCCATCCTATTTTTTAAAAAAAAATAATAATTAATTTTACCAGTTGGTAACTGGAAAATTGGTAAATCGCTAATGGAAATTACTGATTTTTTAATTATTATTTTTTATCCAGGTACCCAATTGATGATCAAGTAGCCAGTTGAATGCCCAATGCAGTGCTTGGAAATGTGGGTATTACCTGTGGGTACCAAATTAGCTGCCTGTTTCAGCTCAAGTTTCCTCTCATTCCTATATATTAGGGATGGGACACCAGGGAGAAAACTGGATACCGGATTTATCAGTATCGGATCTCCCCAGTATCGGATTTACCGGTATCGGCATACCGGATTTTTAACATTGGCCGCTTTACCGGTTTTTTTACATTGCGGCCATTTACTTCAATGGCCGCGATGTAAAAAAACTGGTAAAGTGGCCAATATTAAAAATCCGGTATGCTGATACCGGTGAGTATCGAATTAATCCAATATATCTGATTCTTGGGTGTATCGGATTTATCCGATACCGATATTCCCACCCCTACAGTATATATGCTTTCTGTCGCCTCTTGTCCCTGTAGTTATCTCTCTGTGATAAGTGCGTAAATGGGGGAAGGCTGCCCTACAAACAGAGAGGAAAAGATAGAAACCAGGCAGGTCTCTACTGCCCCATCAATCTTTTGGACATAGGATTGTTCAGCATCAACTTCCCTCATCGAGGCTAGGCCTGAAACGAAAAATCTCGGCAAGTGCTGCTTCCATTGGAAGCAGAACATTCTCGGAGATTTATGTGACACAGAAACTTACTGACTTTCCCACTGTTTTCACTGTTATCTGTTATTTTTCACAAGTGGAACAGGGCTGCCACAGGTCAGTCCCAAGACCTGTGTGTGGCCCGGTGCTGTGGAGATGGAATCTTGCTGACCAAGTATCAAGGAAGTGGTGGAAATCACCATAAAAGTGTTGTAAAACTGCAGTAAAACTGTCATAAAATTCCCAGAAAGTCAGAAAATGTCCCAGAAAGTGATGAAAATGACAGAATGTCCCATAAAGTGGCTAAAAGTTCTGTAAAGTGATGAAAATGATGAAGGAAAATGATGGATGTGCAGAATCACTGAAAACTGATGGAATAGTGACGTACACTTTCATGTGCTCCGAAAAGGTCAGTAATTCCCTTCAGAAAGGGAACCGTTGCTTTCATCAGCCTTAACTGAGGCTGGGAGCTCTAGCACCTGCTTTCCAGTCTGGTCACATGGGAAAATCTAGGTGGCTAGAAGCATCAGAAGCTCAGCTGCATTGTGTTATCAACACTGGTGCTGTCTTCAGTCTGCTTTTCAACTTTCCCTAGGAACCTCCCCTGTCATGCATTTACTGGCTTTCTGTTCCAGTTCCCTTCTTCCTCCTCTCCCTCAGTGTCTCATCTCAGTCTCTCCACACTGGCCCTCTCTCCTGTCATTCTCTCTTCTCTAGCCAACCCTTATTCTTGTCCTCCCTCTACATTTTATTCTTTCCTATCTTTCACGCCAAGATCAAAATCCCCACTGGATTATTTTTTACTTGAAAAAATCCTGGAACTAACATGAAGTTTGTAGCCATTGCATTACTCCTACTTCTATCAATTCTCTTAACTTTTGTGTCTTGCCTGTGTGGATTGCAAGGTCGACTGGCAAAGAACATCTATTTAGTCTGGGCAGAGTCTACCACGGAGGGACCCCATTACCAGTTGTCCCTTCATCACTACTGCAGTCAACATGTCACATCACTGCAGTCAACATGTCACTTCACTACTGCAGTCAACATGTACAAGGAGTGAAACCGTCTGTTAGCTGAAAGGAAAAGATGCTCACCTGACACCATCAAGACACGTCTATATATAAAATGGAAGGACTCTCGTTTGGACACCCTCGAGGAGGACAGTAATGAATTCTTTCCCTCTTTTTTGCCAAGGTAACAAAGTCAGGAGGAATGTCAGACTTGGAGAACTGACTGCTTCGTCCATATATCTCTGACTTGGACCTGACCGCTATCATTCATGCCTTTATCACCTCAGTACTGGACTACTGCAATGCGCTCTATGTGGGGCTACCCTTGGTGATGTTTCAAAGACTGCAGCTGGTGAAGAATGTGGTGGCCCATCTCCCTACAGGGATGGGCTGCTGGGAGCATATTACACCTGCGCTTCAGTCATTGTACTGGCTGCCTGTAGTCTTCTGGGCCAGATTCAAAGTGTTGGTTTTGATCTTTAAAGCCCTACATGGTCTGAGCCTAACTTACCTGTGGGATCGCCTTGCTCCCTGGATCCTGGATTGCCCCCACCAGGGGTGCGCTCTTGGAAGGGCTAAGAGTGTTGTGGGCGGCGACCATGGAGAGGGCATTCTAGATGGCAGCACCAAGGCTGTGGAACTCCCTCCTGGTGGAGGCCTGTTTGTCCCTGGACCTTCCCTCCTGTTCCACCAGGCCTTTGGTGGTGGAGCTGGGTAGGGTTGCAGGGTTGGATTAGGGTTTTCTTTGTTTTTTGTTTTTGCTCCCGTAGTTTTATGATGCATTGTTTTAAGCATTTTAGATTTGTCTTATTTATGTTTATATTATTTTTATGTTTATATGAATAGATTTTATGATATTTTTTGAGCTGCCTCGAGCCGCCTGAGATGGAATGGGTTGCAGGATACCAAATGTTACAATATATAAATAATAAAGATTAATCTCCACTCCATCTTATTCAGGGAGACAACAAAGCCAGGGAAATCCAAGTCCAAGCCGTACCAAGATAAATGTGGATAGATAAACCCAGACGCTCTTACTACCACCCACATGTTCTTGATGGATAGTGGGACCATGAGAGAAGACTTCTGATTTGCCAGTACGCTCTGAACCAAGCTAAAGAAGACCGGTCTTTGCTAGTTCTCTCAGATGCTTGAACCAGAGGGGCTCCAGGCAGAATGGGATGGGAATGAAAGAAAAAGGGCATTAAAGAAACATTGTGTTTTCCCCTTTATTTGCTAGTGTCCGGTGCTATGTCCTTAGGCCGCTCCTGTGTCCTTCTTTTGTTCCTGACATCGCGGGGGCTTGCCTCTAGATCTAGCAGCCTCGGTTGTTGTTCTTCATTCAGCAGCCTTTGATCTTTGATTTCTCTTTGGCAGGTGCAGGTATCTTCTGACATTTCAGAGAACTGGGGGGAAAAAATATTTACACATTTTTTTCCCTTGTATTTATTTTACAAATTTCCAGCTACCAAGATTTGCTGCATCCAGAAGAGTTGCCTTTCAAAGGGTAAAACCAGTACACAGAGTTGGAACTGACGCACAAAAGACAGACAGGATTGCTCCGTTTCAAAGTATGACCTCATGGTGTGCCAGGCTGAAGCTAGCAGGCTATGAATTATTGAGCTTAGCCTTTGAAACGGTGAACTCCACCGCCTTGAGGTACCAGTTCCAGCTTGAACTTAGACTTTAAAGGCGTGCAAGAAGATTTTTATTACCTCTTAAAAAACCATCCTACCAATTTTCTCCTTTTCTTCCTTACTGGTGTATATGTTTTTAGTTATGATTGTAACTAAACCTTTCTCTCCCGAGAGCCACTTTGAAAATTAGTACAAACTCTGAAGACCGCACAAAAGTTGCAAGTAGGGATGTTTAAGGAGTACGTTTCGGAAGAGGAGACTCCAGATCATGAATGTGTGCCTTGTATCTGTCCCCTACCCTTGTGTGCATGCCCGCATCTTTGCTTCTTTACCTTGAGCTCACTCTTTCACTGTTTGAAGTTAAGGACTGGATCCAGCTACTTGGTCAGATCCAGGTAATGGAAAGGGACCAAATAAGACCTAGGAACAGTCTGCATTTGGCCCCTGGGCCTGAAGTTTCCCACCCATGCCTTATACAGTGGAATAGTGGTCCAAACTGAGGTGGAAGAGCTCTACCCTCTTGGCCTTCCGAATGCCCTGATGCTGACCTCTGAAACCCAACCCTTTTTTAAAAAAAAAAACTAGAACTGAAATGAGAACTCAAAAAAACAAAAACAAAAAACCCCAAACCCACCAACAACAGGTAAACCTGTTGAATATTACCTGTCTGAATTATGGTGGTTTGCGTAATAACCGATATGCTCCATTGGGTTCCTATTTTTGTTACTTTGCTGTTTTTGTTGTTTGTTTGTTTGGGGTTTTTTTGGCAGGGAGGTTTTACTTAGTTTGGTTTTTCGTTGATTTCAGTATTTTGGTTACATTATTTCAGCAGTATTAAGTTGCTGAAAGTTGTGTAACCAAAATGAATGGAAAACCAAAATAACCAAACTAAGAAACTGAAGGGGGTGGGAACAAAGCAAGGTAGAAAATGAGAAGGAACAGCTATGTGGGTACCCGTTTCAGCTGTGGACACTATTTGGGTTAGGGCTGAAACTTGATGTTGACTTTTTCTCAGTTATTGCTGAGAATCACGATTCTCATTTTGTTTTAAACGAGAAATGATAACTGAGAAAATTGCTATCTTTCGACAATTCTCGGTCGAGTATCTTTTCTCGAATTACTGTTGACTAGATTGCCATTTACCATTGGATTGCCGGTTACCTAGTTATCGTTTACTGGGTTGTTGTTACCATTTACCGGGTTGTTGTTTATCAGGTTGCCTGTGAGCCAAATCCGGTAACCAATAAACCAATAAACATGGTAACAAACCAATAAACACCATTAATTTAACCAAATAACCAATAAACCAAAAACCAGTAACCAAAAACCCCAAATAACCAATAAATCAATAACTAATAAACATGGTAATAATCCAAGAAACAATAACCAATAAGAAAAACTCCCCACAAATAACCAATAAACACGTTAAATGGCAAATCACAGTAACCAGTAAACATAGCACATGGTAAACAGTGATACCGATGCAACTGATAAAACAGCAAAACCCCACGATAATCGTTAAACACGGTAAACGATAAAAGGTAAATTTCAGTAACTGATAAATTAAGTTTCGTCCGAGATCTTGATTGGGGTTTGAAAAAATTGAGAAATCTCAGGAGCAAGTCTCGATTCTTGGGAAATTATCGCAAGAATCAAACTGATTCTCATTTCAGCACTAACCTGGGTACTTGAAGGGCTACCTGAAAATGCAATTAATCATAATCATAATCATAATAATAATCAATTACCTGTTTCAGCTCTTAAAAAGATCAGTTTTACAAAGGAAACTTTTAAAAAATGAAATCAAACAAGAAAGTCTTCTCATTTCCTTTTCAAAGCCCTGCCACTTGACTTTCTGAAGAAACAACTGGCTGATATTTTTTCTTCTTTTTTATAAGAAAAATAATAATCAAGGAAGACTTTGGTAGTTCCCAGCGCTTAAGTAGCTGCTTGTTAATTTACTGCAGCAGCATTAGCAGTATGGCTGAGTAACTATGTTTTGGGATGACCAGACTAAGAATCCTGGGTATTTTATTCTAGGGCTGTACAGAATAGTACTTCTGAGCACTCAGGCCAAATATCTACATTCTAAATACTCGGCGGCTGTTCGGCACTGTTTTCGAAGTTTTGGAATACGGACTCAGAATTCTGGACTTCAGAAAACGTTGGAGACTTAGGAAAGTTATTGCAAAGTTCTTGAACCCAGATGAAGCACTACCCAGAAAAACACTACCCAGAAAAGTAGGCTAGCAAGAGTGGGACAATCGTTCCAGAAGACAACCATACAAAAGTGCAACTGCGTGCAGAAATAATAAAAAAGAACCAACAGTAGTGTACCCACAGCATGGCCCACCATCAGCAGTGAGTGCACCCACTTTAATCATTATGCTAATGAGGCAGTGCACAAAAATGCAGGCTAGCAAGGGACATTTGCTCAAGAAGAATACAACAACCCTGCAAAACAGGCTGCAACTGCATGGAGAAATAAATCCCACCAAAAGCGAGCAAGCTCAGGCCCCAACATTCACAAAATTAAGAAACCAGACATATTCACTCTCTCTCTCTCTCTCTCTCTCACACACACACACACACACACACACACACACACACACACACACACACAC
>QEPC01014730.1:1055830-1074556 GCA_003113815.1 Sphenodon punctatus | reverse complement strand
GCCACGGCACATCTGGCCCGATGCGGCGGCCGCAGTGGCCCCGCCACCCGCCTGTCTCCCTGGAGGGCGGGCGGCGGGGTGCATGGAGGGGGCGGGGCCGTGCAGCCACACGTTGCGCCACGCGGCTCCGCCCCCTCCCAGATTCCCCTCCGGGATGCCCCCGGCATGTCTGATATGGCGTGACGGGGTGACCCCGGCGGGGAATGAAAGGGTTGTTTTCGGTACGGGGCCAAGTGGCCCCGTAACGTCTGAAAACACCCTAAGACGAGAGTCAAACATCTGGGACTGGTAGGGAAATTGATTTCCCCCCCCCCCCTGGTGAACTTTATTTCAATATATTTCAACATTTCATTTCAGTAGAAATATCATGAGCAATGTGACACCTTTGCATAGCCGGATCGGCTCTTCAGTGTTCAACTGAAACAGAAGCTAAAGAAAATATTAATAGTTTAATGCACAATATTTCACTACTGTAAATTACTGTACAGTCTGAAGTTGAGTATGGATGTTAAAAAAGTATTTGTTTGACTATGAGTGTAACAAGAATAAGAATAAGAATAAGAATAAGAATAATAGTTGAATAAGTCGTGACCTTAAGTCATGACTATAAGGGGGTTCAAAGAGGTATACAATATACATAAACAAGTAAAAATCATTCATAGTAACATAAAAAACAGAATATCTAAAAATGGGAGGCTGTACAACTTATAAAAATAGAATAGATAGAAATACAAGTCTATTGTACAAGAAATCAGGCTCTTTTAATTAAAGGCATAGCCTGACCATGACTGTAATTGCAAGTCCTCTTAGATTAACTTAAAGCCGGTATTGTTTTTAAAAACGGTTGCAGTGGAGTAGATGTATAAAATACCATTGTCATCTGTGAAGCTACTTTTACACAAACGAGCAAAATGCAAACACCCTGTTTCATCTTTACTCCAATGATGATAATCCATTTGGCAAGTATTTACTTAGTGGCAGAGTAACAAGAGGAAGACTAACCAGGGGGTTTATTGTTTATTTATTTCAATGTATTTCCCACTCTTCCCTGAAGGGTTGGAGAAGATAACAAAGTTTCCTGAAAAACATACATAAAATAAAACCAATTAAAAAACTCAAAATGTATAAAAAATTCCCCATTTTAAAAACAGCATCCAAAACTCTATTCCTGCCAACCAGATGCCTGGCCAAATGCATAGGTCTTGCATTGTTTCCAGAAAGATCATGTGAATGGTACTGGACTTTAAGCTAATTAACACAGATAAGTAACACCCTTACTTTGTTCACAGGAGGATCACTTTTCCCAAGGGTAAAATATCCTGGAATATGTACTCCCCTTTAATCAGGACTCTATATCCCTCTCTGCCTTACATTGAACACCATGTTCCTGTGAACAAAAACTATTAAAGTGATTTATTAAGTTATTACTTCATGAGAAGAAGGAGCCTTTAAAAATAAGAAGAAGAAGAAGAAGAAAAAGAAAAACACCCAAGATTAGTCCCCAAGTTATTTGCTGGAGAAGGAATCCAAAGTCAATTTTGTAGTGTCTATTCTCTGTTTATCCATCCTCTTATTTATTTGTCCCGCATGGGTAAGCCTGATGAAGATTATCAAAGGCAATGAGTGATTACTGAAGAGAATCAACACCTTAATTATTCTGTGTGGTGGTGTTTTCAGTTGAGGGGTTGATCCTACAAATACTTATACAGGCAACTTCAATTGAATGAATAGTCCTATTGACTTCAAATTACTCCATATGAGTCAGACTTTTCAGAATCAGGTTCAGTAGTTATAATTGCAAAATCCTGGTATTTGGGAGATTTGCAAGTAAATGTTGCCCTCTTAAAATGTAAATAAGATGTTCCTCCAGGACCAAGGACTATTGCAATGCATGAAGTTACCCAGATGAAAGTGTTAAATTTACAGGAGGAACTGTTATTTTCCTATTTTCTAAGTGACATCGATTTGTATGGCTAACATTTTAGTAATAAAAAGCAAAATGTAAATCCGTAGCCTGCTGTGAAGGGAAGGCTACACATTGAATGAACACTGCAGGACCTATTCATAAATATTCATTAAGCCCTGCTTTATAGAAAATGAAATTTAAGTACTTAAGATAATGGAATAAAAGTAGGTGAAAAGCTACTTCATATAGACTAAGAAAACAGGATGGAAAGATACAAAGAAAAGATGTAGAATAAAACGTATGGCTGGATTTGTATCCTAAAACATAAAACAAGGGAATGGCAGGATTAATGGAACCAAGATGCTTTATCCCGTAGTTAGTAAAGCCAAGAAGCTCATAATGGGATTTAACAGAATTTTGGCCTATTTGTACGTTTATACCCAGTTCCATTTGCTGCTGTCTAGTATATTGTGTTTCTTAATATTGTTCTCCACTTGCTCTTCTAATGGTTGACAGAATCAACCAAGCAAGGAATTACTGAAAGTCCACTTCCTCCAGCGGGTACATTAACAAGCTCTACTGAGATGGCTACCCGGGGTGTAGCTATGTGAAAAATGGACCCTGGTGCAGAAGATGGAGTGGCCCTCCTGTTGTCGCAATCCACTCCAGTGTGCAGAAGCATCCTACATATGGGGAAGGGGGGTCATGTGGGACCCCCCAGGCTTATGGACCCTGATGTTACTGCAGCTGCTGCACCTATTATAGCTAAGTCCCTGCATAAGTAAGAGAAAACCCTGTGTTTGTCAATCTGTGACAACCTCTTTCTTTAACCCCCCACCCTCTGCAACCCTGACCCAGAAGAAAATGGGTGGGTAGGCTGGTAGGTGTCTTACAATTAAAGATAGAGTGCACAGAAAACAAAAAGATAACTAATGTATTGAAACACAAATGGTGAGCTGGCATGACACTGTTTTCCATTCAAATGGTCTTCATCAAACCATTGACAATTGACGCTTGCCGGTGAACTGATGATGTTGGACTAAAGTCAATACTACTTTGATCAATTTACCCAAACCCTTTGTACATAATATCAACTAATGGAGTACAGTTGTTCAGGTGTTGCTAGTAGTTATCTCAAAAGTAGCAAGCTCAGTCTTACTAATTCTTTGATTCTGATTATCTTCTGAAGGAGATTGTCTCAGGCTCAGAAAACCAACCTCCCCCCCTCGGCTAAAATGCTGAAACTGCTCTAAAATCCTTTGTGTTAGGCATAATTTGAATAGCTGTGGTGCCCTGTATGAAGATTTCAAAGGTGCTTTGGAAGACCAATTAGCATGAGTTCTACAGCAGGTAACCCTTGTAGTGAAGGAAATGTGGAAACCTTTGCAACAAAGGGAAAAAAAGATATAGTAGAAATTGAAAAGGTGCAGAGAAAGGCAACAAAAATAAGCAAGGGTTTGGAACAGCTTCCATACGAACAAAGGTTTGATAGGTTACAGCTCTTCAGCTTGGAAAAGAGAAGACTGAGAGGGGATATGAGAGAGGCTTATAATATCTTGAGTGGAGTGGAACGAGTAGGTGGGGAACGTTTATTTATCCTCTCAAGTAGTACTAGGGGACACTCCATGAAACTAATTAGTGGCAGATTTAAGGCACAGGTAAATTGTGGAATTTGTTAGAGGAGGTTATTGGGGCTAGTAGTATAACTGCATTTTAAAAAAGGACTGGATATGTTCTTGGAGAATAGGTCCATTGACGACTATTAGCCAAGTAGATTATGAGATGGGAACTTCTTACTTTCAGAAGCAGGGAGTAATCAACAGGGAATGGATTCCCCATTATGATATCTCCCATGTGACTGAAATTGGCCACTGTCTGAAACAGGAAGCTGGGCTTGATGGATCATTGGTTTGACTTAGTGTGGTGGCACTTACGTTCTTATGATTCGCTGATATACTGACTACTTCGCGGCCAAATCCATCAACTGCTTCCATGCATATAGATCCATTGACTTCCATGCAACCAGGGCTTTAATTTAGAGAGGGGGGTGGGGGGAGGATCTGGTCAGGGCTCTGCTCCAGCAATTAACTCAGGAGGGTGAGGGTTGTGCCCTGGAAAATGTTCCCATGAGTAGTGTGCCCCTCCAAAATGTGAAAGACCACAAAAAGCCTGATATTGGATATTTTGAGGTTAGAAACAAAGGCCAGAAAAAACCTGGATGATTTATTTGGTTTTACTAATGTCTTTCCTGCCCCACCCCCTGCACTGGTCGTCATATAGATTAAATAACAAGAAATTATCTTTTACATTCATCTGTAGAGAGGCAGGGTGGTCCAGCGGTTGGGTTGTCTGGTTAGTTGAACATTAAAATTCAATTTCCTGCTCGGACAAGTTCTGGGGTCGGGGGAGGAGATGTGCTTCTGGGGCAAGCTTGGGCTCTGACAATTCATTTTTTACAAAGTAAACACTGCATGCAGTTACTTGCAAGTGAGTGTTTCTGAATCATGGCCCATGGTAACAGCTAAAGCTTTACAGTGTAGATACAATACATTACAAACAAGGTTATTTATGTGGCGAAATGCAGCAGGGGGCACTATACAACTGAGCCACCCATCTCACTGTGTTTTTCCAAAAACTCTAGCCTGGGGTCTCTACAGCTGGCAAACCCCAGAAAAACCTTGTTTTTGCTGCCATCACCTGAGTTCCATAATAATCAGAGGGAATTTACACAACTCAGGATATGCGAACCCCAGAAAGTTACAAAGCCACAGCTTCCCAAGGGCACCCCATTCCCTGGTTCTCCTTATCTGGTGTTCTCCCCCTTTCTGGAGGCCGAACCCTTGGAGCAACTCAGAGGTGCTTAACTTTGTAAAAACCTGTGCTGGCTAAAAGAGCCAGAGGAGAATTCTTTCCTCCCTCTTTAGATAGCTATGCCTTCCAGGCGAAGGGAGGCAGTTTTTCAAAAAGAATGACACACATGCCCAGTGGAGTTAAGAAATATAAAAAGCTTCAAAATTATTTACAGGGTCTAAAAGGTACAAAAAGGCACTAAAGGGTAAGGAGACAGAATAAGTCTTTGAGCAAGTCCCAGAGTCCAATTCAATGGGGGTAGTGTGTACTCTTTTAGAATTCGCATCTGCCTAAATTGTCTTCAGGCAGGCAAGGTGGTTACTTGAAACTTACAGTTCTCCATGCGCTGTTGGTAAATCAAATGGGGTACAGTCCTTGGTTTCGATCTGGCATCAAGCCAAATCTTGTAGGCTTCAGAGCAGGCAGGAAGGAAGAGGCAAGAGAGTGAAAAAGGGGCCATCTGTCGCTTTTAAAGTCCTATCCCCCTTTGCTGGGATTGGTCCGGGAGAGGTCACCCAGCACATCTTTATACCTGCAAAGCGATACACTGTTGTCTACAGGCAGGCAGGAATCCAATAAATGGATGCGCCTATTTCTGCTTAAAAATGAGTACTGCATTAGTAATGGGGCACTGCCCTTTAAAACTCCATGGGGGCAATCCAATGGTGCATGTATGCCACCTGCAGGCACTGCACTTGGATGAAAATTAGGCATGCCATGCATACAGCACATCCCTAGACATGTGTGCTGCAAGCGGAACATGGATATGCACCTGAACACACCAGTTCTCGCCTGAGCACAGCGGCTGTGGGCGGCGTACATGGGCCATTGGATTGCCCCCCCAGATTTATAAATACAAATGAAAGCTATAAAACCTAGGTCTGGAGAACAAGCTGAATCCAATACCATCCTTTCCCATTATTTCTGTAAAAATAAGACTAATTTGAGGATTAGAAATCAATAAGGTTATTTTAAAAAAAAAAAAAAAACTTAAGTAGAGCTGAAAAAGGTATCCGATTTGGTACCCAAGGGCAATAGCTTTATTTTTGGGTACTATTTGGGTATCTGAATCAGCATCTAAATACCATTCAGTACCCAGAAAATTGAAATTGTTGTTTTCCAGTTTTCAAGTACCCCAGATTACCCCCAAATCCCCCCAAAGGGTTCGGAATGCGATGTCACCAATATGCTGATGATACTCAGCTGTACCTCTCATTTTCAACTGACCCAGGTCCTGCTGTCTCGTTACTTTCCCAATGTTTGGAGGCCGTGGCGAATTGGATGTGGCAGAGCAGACTGAAGCTTAATCCCGATAAGACGGAGGTGATGGTGGTGGGAAGGCGAGGGAGGTACTGGCTCCCCTTGTCCGTCCTCCTGTAGCCCAGCAGGCTCGGAGTCTGGGGGTGGTGTTGGACTAGGTCTCCATCTGGATCAGCAGGTTGAGTTGGTGGCTAAGGCTGCCTTCCGCCAGCTGTATCTGGTATGGAGTCTGCGTCCATACATCTCCAGGCCCGACCTGGCCACTCTCATTCACGCCTTCACCACCTCAAGGCTAGACTACTGCAACACGCTTTACATGGGGCTTCTCTTGTTTCTGGTTTGGAAGCTGCAGCTGGTGCATAGTGTGATGGCCCGTCTCCTTACAGGGATGGGGTGATGAGAGCACATGACACCTGTGCTCCGTACTCTGCACTGACTGCCTATAGCGTACCGAGCCAGATTCAAGGTGTTAGTGTTTATCTATAAAGCCCTGCACGGTCTGGGCCCTTCATACCTCGGGGACCGCCTCACCCTCCGCGCCTCAGAGTGATCCCTTTGGTCCACCGGGGGCACCTTTCTGGAGGTCCCCTGTGTAAAATGGGGGGGCCACAATGGAGAGGGCATTCTTGGTGGCCGGGCCGCGGCTTTGGAACTCCCTCCCAGAGGAAGCCCGCCTGGCCCCAGGTTTGTTGGCATTTCGTTGAGCCTGTAAGACCTGGTTGTTCACCCAGGCCTTCGGAGGGGAGGAGGGGAGGGTGGAGTAGTTGGAGGGGGTATTTTAAAGATTTTTATGATATTTTAAATGAATGGGGTTGTGTTTTTAATTTGATTTTAATTGTGTATTTTATGTTGTAAACCACCCTGAGATGCCATGGGCACGAGGGGGTGGCTAATAAATGTTTATAATAAATAAATAAATAAATAAATAAATAAAATGAAACCTCATTTCTTTTCCAAAAAAAACCCCCTGTATAGGTAGTTGAAATTTGGGACAAAATGGTATCTTGGTATTTTGGGTAACCAGTTGGACACTGTTCAGGGTACCAAAAAGTTACCAAAATTTTCATTCTGAATCCGGTACTGTGAAGTCCACAGCTATACCCATTTCCAGGGACCTGTTTCAACTCTATTAAAGAGGCTTTACAGCGAAACAGAATTATCCATGTATGCTGCTGTGTCCTGGAAGAGATCACCTCCATGACATTTTTTCTTGAAGGATATTGTAGCATAGTAACTATGGTTTCCAAATTGCTATTCTCATCTGAAGATGTTCCACAAGATTGAAGAAATGACCTTTATGGTGCAATAACATTCTTTAGCTACCAGGAATTAGTGCATCGCATCTATCATTCTTGCAGGCCTTCAAGGTATGGGCATAATTCTGTTGTGCTATTAAGTGGAATAATGTTATAGCCTTGAGAGAGACACTTCACTCTCCTCAGTGCAGTTATAGCATGGAATCTGGTACTCTTCTTTCAGCATTATATTATTGCCACCATGGGTTACTGTTGGTTTTTTTGCCCCGATTATCACCAGGTTGTTTAATTGAGGCTGATGTTTTAATCTAACTTCTTAGCTGCAGTATTTAGGAACTCAAAATAAAATTCACATTATTTAGTTGGAATAGCAAAACTGGCTGGAAAGTTAAAGGCTTGAAAATTTAGGCCACAGTCTAATGTTCACATGAACTGACCAAAGCGACACTTACGCACATTCTCAACGGGCTCAATCCTAAACATATTTGCGCAGGAGTAAGTCTCATTGTAATCAGTGTTACAGTGTTACTCAATGTTATTCATCAGTGTTCACTCATGAGCAACTGTGTTTAGGATTGGGGCCAAAGTGTGCACGCAGGTTGTCCCAAACAAAGTCCCCTGCCTCCCATCTGTGTTGTCATCCACAGTAGGCACTTGACCCTGCCTCTCCCCAGTGGTGGGGCAGTTGGCAGGTGGGGCACTTTGTGCGCAAACATACAATTGAAGCTTTGGTCTGCACTCTGCACATGCAGACATTGGATTGGGGCAGTAGTATGCACAAATAATTGACGTGTTAGATTGTTAGACTGTTAGATTTACTAGACTAATTTGTTAGTTGATTTTAACCAGATACTTAGTGCTAAACTGTCTATTAAACAGGGAAATATATTGTGCCTGGCTGTGGGAATGACTTGCTCTTTCTCTTAATGCACTTGCAAACCTTTATATACAGGTTCTAATAAAAAGGGATTTGCTTAGCCAAACAGCAGTTAATCTAAGAAAAGAATTTTATTTTCCCCAGTTTAAAATGCACACAGTAATATAATGATGCAGTTAAATGCATGTAATCTGTGCTGATGTTTCTTCATTTGCCATAGAGAGAAGCTTTTTGCATTTTATTTTATTATGAAAGTTAAAACAACAGGTGTTGTCAGAAAAAGCTTCATTTAGGTTTGTGAGGTGTAGGATGCCCCACTGACTTTGAGAGATCACCCTCTTAAAATTTATTAAGAACTGGGATTGTGAACATGTTCTGGTGGCAACCCTGAGGTCTTCACCTTCAAGACTCTTCATAGCCTTGCTCCCCCATATCTCTCAGCTGTTGCATCTCACCACAGTCCTGCCTGGGAGCTTCACTCATCTCCTGTTCCCACCCTCGTCGGCTCACAACCTCCTTGCTCCTTTTACACATCTCCCTTGCTGCCCCTCATGCCTGGAACTCCCTCCCTGAATACATTTGCTCTGCTCCCTCCTCCCAATTTTCAAATCCCTCCTGAAAACCCACCTCCTCCATCAGACCTTCCCTAGCTTGTCCTGTGTGAAACTGTGTCCTCTTCCACTTAGAATCTAGTTCCCTGTAATGAGGGTGTCTTTAGACATAACAAAGATCGGGTGACAAAACCCCTAAGCACGTGTTTGGCCATTGTCTGTAAGCACCATAACAATCCCAATGCTAATTTGGCCACCCGCTGAACACGCGATGTGAACACCATTGCATCACAAGGACAATTTGTGTGTTCTGACTGAACACGTGGCCAACGTCGTGTCTAATGATATTGTGTGGCATGTTAGCAGGTACAACACGGGGAACAAGGCGGCAGCGCTTGTGTGCTGAGATCGGGTGGACACCAATTTGCCCCAAGATGGGCTGTGTGTCTACACTGCACCACATGGTGAACACAGGACCAAACTGGTGTTCTTATCAGGGTCAAAACACCCATTCAGACACCCATTGACGTAATGTCTAAAGACACCCTGCAACTTCTCAACCTCATGAATGTACTCTTGTCTCTCCTGTTGTTTGCCTTTCCCTTGTCTCTTAGCTTGTAAGCCCCTTGGGGGTAGGGACCTGTCTATAACTATTGATTAAACAGCACCAGGTACATCACTGGTATAATTATTATTATTAATAATAATAATAATTATTATTATTATTATTTATTTATTGAGGAATATTAAAATGGGGTGTTGTCAAAGAGTACCTAGGAAAAGTGCTGTGATGCTGTACTTTCTGTATATTACACACACACAAATAGACAGAAATAGAAGTGTGCTTCCTAAAGACCCTGGCTTTTGTATGAGTAGAGCAAGCAGAAGCAACCTCAGACTCTCCTGTATGCAGCAACACACCTCTTTTCTCCTCTGATCACAGTACAAATTCCATGATGAGTATTAGAAACCTTGTACTTGAGCAAGGAAAAGGGAGTTCTGTTGGCATGAGTTACCAGGGTATAGTTCACCCTGTAGTTTTGGAGCAGAGTTGCAACCATGTCCTTGCCCTTCTACTGCTTCCCATACCCCCAGACCATCCTGCGTGATGCAGCATTTCTTGAAATCACTTAACCTTGCGTCCCCATTATATTTTGATGAATTAGGGATTCTGTGCTTTGCTTAACTGCACTCACAGGTCCCAAATGTCTGGGACACTTCCATTACACTTCAATGTAAGCTAGTGACCAAATGTTGCAAGGCTGCTTTCACACATTCCAAAATGGACTATTACAATAACTTGAGATAATACGGGTATTATAATTCTTCAATTTTTGTATTGTGTGAATGCACGATGCGCAGCTTTATGCTCCGATATCTTGTGTCATTGGAAAAGCCACGTTTGGTGGCTCTTAGAACAACCCAAGATTTTGCAGCATAAAAGGGGAATAGTGCATTCACACATTATAAAAATTGTGGAATTATAATACCTTTTTTTTTGTTGAGCTACTATAATGGGTCATTTTGTAATGTGTGAAAGCAGCCTCACAGTGGAACTACAGTTCATGAAACTTCAATTTCTACTTGAATGACCAGATGTCTACAGTGCTTAATTTGTAAAAAGAGAGGTGCCAGACTTCCTTCCTCCCCCTAGGAGATAAAGTAGGGCTGAAACGCAATATAGAGATCACTCAATATCTCATCAAAATCCCAGCACTCCGTTTGTCTTAGGATGAACCAAGTACCGGAATATCTTTGCTGACTTCTCGTCAAGAAAAAAATGAATAAATCACTGTGCGTGTACAAATAGCTGCCGGGCTGTTTCTCACATATGCAAAAAATGCCACTAACTTTAACCAAAATGGCAGTGATAGCGTTGCCAATATTTGGATTAAGGGCACTGGCCATTTTGCATATCTTGATGAGATCTCGGTCCCTCATGAACAGCAATTTTACTGCTCGTTTCACCCCTGATAGAGAAGCTAGTGGAGATTCCCTTCTGGCCTGCATGTCCATACCTGGGGCCAGATTAAGCCTGATGAGATCCAAGGCTATGGGCTGGCACTGCTATTGCTGATCAGCTGTCTGATAGGGATGTGCGAATGTGGTTCGGGAGTTCAGAGTTCGGACTGAACTCAAATAGTTCGGTCAACCGAATTGAACTTTCGAACCGAACTCAAATTTGACCGAACTGTTCAGTTGAATCCGAACCAGTTTGGAAGGCCAAAAAAGCAGGTTTTGAATGTATGAACTTGGTTCAGAAGTTTGGAATTCGACCGAACTCAAATAGTTCGGTCGATCGAACCTAACTTTCGAACCGACCTCAATTTTTGAACTGAACCGAATTTCCAAACTCGATTCTTTTCGCACATCCCTACTGTCTGATGCTGCTGATCAGCTTGCAGACACTGCATAAATTAAGCTCTGGTTATCTCAGTGGCAGAGGTTGCTATGGAAGCTTGGACTTCAACAGACTAAAGCTGCAATTCCAAACTGCGTACTCTGAAATAATCTCATTGGTTTCAGTGGAACTAAATTAGAGTAAGTGGTTTTAGGATTGCTGCCTAAGCCCACTATGAGGAGCTTTTAGAGAGTAAGGGCCTGTGCCGCAGAACTTTTGATTAGTGAAATGATTTGGACAAAACAAAATTCAGCATTTCCCTTCTTAGTTTTTGTAGATATCTGTACTTTGTTCTGGCAGTGACAGCATGAAAATAACAAAGATTTGTGGCATGGTTCTGCTGGCTGTTGCAATATTTAATATTTGTCTCTGCCCCCTTAAAATTACTAAAGTCATGTGGTCACATGAGAACTTGAGGTTTTGTTTTAAATCAAACTTTCCTGGCTCTCATGAATGAAACAAATCTGCAAGGTAAACCAATCTCCTGACTGGTTATTGCAGCCCAACTTGTGATTTTTGTACCGTTGGGGTTGGTGCTAGAACCAGCAGAACAGGGAGGCAAATGTAATAGGAGTAACCCTAGGGAGAGTGCTTTTACCCATTACAAGTCACGTATTTCTGGACTCAAGAATTACATGCTAGGAAGAATCTTATTTCATAGTAGGGGTGGGCATTCAGATTCAGATTAAACCTGTAACTGCTTGTAATGGACATCTTTGGATTAATCTGTACCAAGCTGTAACACCCCCATTGCAGTTTGGTTTAAATAAAAATAAATGATTGTGCATTCACAAAATGACTGCCGGAACTTTCTGTGCCTTACGTAGGCTTTTTCAAAATGGCAATGGTGCTTTTGGAAAAAGGACACCAGTCTGCACATGCCCAGTGGCCATTTCATGCATGCACAAGCTGACTGCCTTTTCCAAATTGGGTGTGATGCTGCCGCCGCCATTTTTCAAAAGGTTGTTCATGCTTAGAATGGCCTGACAGCCATTTCATGTGTGCACGGTGTGTTTTAATTTTTTTAAATATATTTTGCTATTTTAATTTTTTTTAAAAAAAAATTGATTTAAAAATGGATTTCTTAAAAATAAATTATACCTGGAATTAAAAATCTGATCCATAATACGGATCTGTAATTCCCCCTGGACACCTATCCCAATTGCACTGGAACTTCAGGGCAAGTAGAAGTAGTCCCTGGGCAAGGATAAGTGTCATGTGTCCTGCTCTGTGGACAGAGGCAACATGAGATCAGACTGAGTAGGGAGGGGATATGGTAGAAGTTTATAAAATGGAGTGGTGTGGAACAAGTTAATAGGGAACGGTTAGCTTTTCAAATAGCACTAGAACTAGGGGACACTCCATGAAACTAACTGGTAGCAGATTTAAAACAAATGTTAAAAAAGTACTTTTTACTCAACACACAATTAACTTTGGAATTTGTTGCCAGAGGATGTCGTCAAGGCCAGTAGAATAGCTGGGTTTAAAAAAGGTTTGGATACATTCTTGGATACGTCTCAGAGTAGGGTAAGGCTGCCCAAAGCTACCATTTGTGTGCCTAGTCCCCATCTGACCTGCTATGTGGCAAGGTCTGCTGCAGAACTCTGAGTAGCAGGCACTAGCTCTAATCCCACGCAGATACATCATGGCCGGGGACGGGATAGTGGGTGAGCTGGGAGGGAAGCAGTATCGGCCGGCCTCTTGTTAAGGTCCCAATCTATAGGTCAAGGCTGCCCCTTCACACAACCCCATTCAAAATTTCCATGATTTATAATATTTCTGTTTTGTAGGGATGGGAATTTCGCTTTTGGATAGAACCAAAAGTACCCGATAATGGCCATTTCGGATTAATCCAAAATTTTGATTCTTTTTCGGTATCGGTTGTTTCAGATCTTCTGCATTGATTTTTGTTTCAGATTTTTAACATTGCATTTGTTCCCCTTGTGGGGACAAACCGCAATGTTAAGAATCCAAAACAAAAATCAGTGCAAAAGATCAGAAACAACCGATACCAAAATGAGAACTGAAATACATGAGAACCGAAACTGAAAGTAACCAAAACTGAAATATTGACCAGAGTCCCACCCCTACTGTTTAGCTTTAATACCTCCTACTTTCCCAGATAAGTTTGGGAATTCAAATGGAATATTACTTTAAAAAGTTAGCACAATGTTGCTGACATATGCATTGAGGGAGATGGCCTGTTTCAACAAGACTTCCAGCCTTTCTTTCCAGAGAGAAGAGATTAACTAGCTTTGACTGCAGATTGACTACTCATGTGCTTCACTTTATGTACATCTCTTTCACACTTTGTTAAACAAGGGTCATACTTTCAAAGAATCCTGCAGACTGATTAGCTATTTATGCCCGCCTCACTTTGTTTGAATGGTTTATCATCTTTTAGTGTCATCTTCCTAATATTTGCCTATAAGAACATGTACCAGAGCTTACTGAACTTCAGAGAAGTTGCCCTATTGCTTTCAGTGGTTTTGGACAGGCCTTACATGACTATCATATTAATTCTTATTAGTCCTAGCTAGGGATATTTGCCACTGTCTTTGGCTTCTCTCCAGTCATTATACAAGTGGCATTTGGCCTCCTCCTTCACTTGCCGCTTCTGCCTTCATCCACTCTCCTCATGACTGCCATAGCCTCCAGTAATCATTAGGGATGTGCGAACAGAATGTGGTTCGGTCGTTCGGTTCGAAACACGAGTTCGGGTTAGGTTCGGCTGAACATTAAAAAACAGCGCTATTGATACCAATACAGAATTAAAAGATTTTTTTCAGTATTGGTATCATTTGGCCCTGAAGAAACCCCTGGTCTCCACCCCTGGTGCCAGGAAGTCTGCTCCTCAGCTGCCTCCACCTTCCAGTCACGTTTTTCCCACCCAAAGTCACGTTTTTTTCACCCCCGAATTTATCCAAACTCATCTGAACATGACCGAACTGTTCGGCCATTTTTGAGTCCGGTTCGGACATTCGGTTCGGTTCGAACTCCGAACACCCGAACCGCATTCGCACATCCCTAGTAATCATAGCAGAAGTCCTGTCGAATGAGTGATGAGGCAGGAGAGAGCACTACCCTGTACAGACCTATTCTGTAGAACTCCAAGGCACAGCAGTAGGGTTCTAGAATGGGGAGGGACTAAGGTGAACACCTAGCCTACCACCTATTTAGGCAACTGCTGGGCATCTAACCTCCTTTTGTGCAGCAGCTTTGCAATCCAAAGGAATTTCAGAAGTTTAACTGCCAAACAAAGGAGAGCTTTTTAATCTACTGAATGTCTCTAATAAGGGCCTAGGCTCTTTATCAGCCTGATACTAGGATTTTTCATCCATTATACAATGTCGCCTTAAACATAACTCTTCTAAGAGCTTACTCTTTTGTTCCTTCTTAAGAGCTTCCTCTTCGTTTTATTTTTCAGTCTGCATGCAAAAATGTGTAGCTGTTGCTCAGTTAAAAGTGGTATGTGAATATTTATGAAAGACGCAATTGAAACTGCTAGAGACTCAGGAAGAAGAATGCATGGAGTATCGAATTGTGGTTCATAGTGAACCAAAATTCATCAATGAACTATATGAACCTTTTAACTGGAAAACCTACCCAGAGTCTAATTTTAGTGATCAGAAGTGAATTGTGTTTATCGCACCAAGATGCATTGATTCTCTGTGGATTTGATTTCCCTTCCTTCAACTGAAAAGTATCTACTTTGAGTCAGTGGGGGATGACAACCTAAGCAGTCCTTGGCATGAAAGTCCGTGCCCTATTGCTTTTCTCTTCTTGGCTAAAATCATTCATTGATCGCTAATCACCTGTGGTTGTTTACACACAAGAGTTTTCCTAGATAGCATGAAACCACATCTAGGATTATAAGTACCGCAGGAAGTAATCAATAACAAGACCTCATGATGATATTAATGAGAAAACACTGAAAGGCTTTCTCTTTATTTAGTACAATGATAAGGTTGTCAAAACAAACAACACTTTTCAGCTGGCAGGAGAATGTTTTTCAACATTAGGTCCTGCAACTGTTTTTCTCTTTTCCTATAATGATATTAAAGTTGAGAAATGATTATACCAATCTCCCTTTATTCAACAGGCTATTACAAGGCCAGTGAAAGATTTTTGTACCTTAAATCTTCTGCTGAATAATAGTACAACATATCTATTGTTGCCTTGACAATATTGATGCTAGGTTCCTATTTTTTCTTTTTGCAGAGCCTAAAGCAAGGAGGCTACCCACTCTTCTTCAGCTGAACCAAATTGCAGTTTTTGGTTTTAACAGGAAATGCAGTGCTCTTGCAGGTTTTCAGTGTGGTTAGTTAAGTTGCAGTTGTGGCACTAAGAAGTGCAACAGGAAGCACAGCGAGCTGTAAATCTTCACAGCAGCTTGTGGATTATTATTATTAATATTAGTAGCAATGATGTTAATACTTTGCCCTGAAAGATCTGTTCCTCCAAGAATCTAACTACTTTAACAAGCGGTAATCAACAATGGCCCTGTTCAAATGTGAGATTTCAAGTGTGTGGTGCTTACTGCACCTTACTTGGCATGTTCAAATGTAACATAATTTTGTGTTTTTGGAGAGCACATCTCATGCAACATCGCTGAAGGGTGGAAGTGGACTAGTTGAGTTTTGGGGGGGATGTACCACAAATGAGCTGTCAGGCATGATATCACTTCATGTTAAGTAATAGATTTCCAGAGCTGGAAGGGACTTCAAGTTCATCTCATCTGGCCCCCTGCACTATACCATGTAGCTCATACCACTACCAGGTGTCAGTTTGGAGCCAAGGCTGAATTGCAACAGAATCGGGATCAGGGCCAGACAAGTGGCAGATCAGGCACTTCTTAGTCAAGGAGAAGCTGAAGCATCAAGGAAAATGTCAGTCCAAGACAAATAGCAAGCCAGAATTAGTCTGGATGCAAAGTCGCAATGCAGGTTGGGAAGCCAGTGCTGAAAGATCAGTCCAATCTGGAAGGGAACAGGACTAGGGCTGGGCAGAGAAGTGGGACTAAGACAAGCAGTTTGGGGTCAGAGAGCAGGTAGGTAGAAAAACAGGTTCAAGAGCAGGCTGGTAGCACTCTGAGACTAAAGAACAGGCCTATGCATTGCTCTGCTCGGCTTCCTGTTTCTGTCGCATTGGTTTTCTGTTAATAACAGCTAAGTGGACGCACTATGGACAGAGTTCCATCGGGGTACTAGAACTGAGTGCCAAATTAGTGCAGAGGCTGCTGACACCAAGATCTCAACATTAACATTCAATAATGTTAATGTTAATGTGCACTGGTTCTAATCCTGGGTGAGCCCTAACCACCACAAAATATCCTATGGTCCCTTTACTACATACAACATCTAAGTGCTCAAAGGGTGCCATAAAGGAATTCTGTAGATACTACATGGTATCTGTATGTACTCCGTCAGGTCATGTCTGTACAGCGTTATGAGGTGGGTAAACGGTTTAACATGACCTAAATTCTCAACTTTCTCCTAGTTTAGGGTGCCCAGTTTTGGGGCTCCTGCTTGCATGTCGTAGGGCCTGATTTTCCATTGTTGGTGTGCACTTGCGACTGTCGCTGACATCAGATTGTCTAGACTTTGGGCCTTAGAACATACCAATTTCCCAGAACCAGAAAGGAAACCAGGAATGAGAACTCCCAGTCTCCTACTCTAAATTCCCATCATTTCTGTTTTTTACACTTTGGCTCATTAAGGAAAAACAATGCAAATTCCTTATGCACATGATAAATATAAATTCCCCAAGTGCTGAATTTTAAATCCACTGCCTCTACAGTCGCATCAGTTTACTTATTTTTAGAAATATGGAAAGGTCTTTAATGGTGGAGACTTTGGACAGAATTTTAAAGTTGTTTGTATTGAAAATAATGGCATCTCCCAAATGCCAAGCAGCCAAGGGAAGTTTGAAATCCTTAGATTATGCAGATTGGAAGGGACTTTGGGGATGTCCATTAATATTTGCTTGCTGAATAGTTCAGTGTGCTGCTCCAATTACCTGAGGCTTGATCGCTGTGTGTAATCATAATTTGTTCGCAAAACTACCCAGGCCTGTCAGAACACTGACCGAAATTAAGCTGCTGCTGCTTGTACGCAGCTTAGGAAAAATTGAATGGCAGTTCATTTTCACCAAACATGACAAACATAAAAGAAATTATGAATTAATTTAAAACCCTGCTTAGCAGAGTCTTATCAAATTGATGGAGCCCTTTGTCTTACTGAAGCCTGGCATCATAGCTGATATGCTTAATTAGTATCAAGCATCTCTAAATGCCTTTGACTGACAGCTGAGATCATTCCGTGCCCCCTCTCTGAAATGGACTCCAGGACATAACAATTGTCTTTGACTAAATACAACCTCACACCCTAACACTGAATTAAACACGCAAAAATCAAATGACTGATGCAGATGAAGCATACATTAACAAAAGCCATTAAATTCAAAGACTTTTTTAAAAAAAAATGACATTTGCCAATAACTACATATTCCGCTGTTGTATTCTAATGTGGGGATATCCTTATGAATTGAGTTACAATATGCTGTTGTAACACTGACTACTTCGAGAAGTCAAAAAATATAAGAAGTTCCTAATGGGTTCCTAGAGTAATCCTATTGAATCTATGGAAGGAATACACATGAAAGCTCAGTCCTATATCAGTCCATAAGACTGTGTGCCTTTTACATCTAATAAATATTCAGAAGGGAGGGCACTTAGCACCTTGCAAGATAGAGATTTAAATAAAGTAATTTCTTCCCAGCAAATTGCTGATGACCAGAGATGTGGGTGTCCAATAAATATTTAAGCAAAGAAAATTAATCTCAGCTTTGTCTAACATGTAGTGGATAAGCAGTGTCCGATTTCAACTTAAAGTTTCCAAAAGGAGTCTGTAAACAAGCTGGCAGATTTGCCTTTCATTTACATTGAAACTAAAATGGAATAACTCCATTGGCTTCCCTGGAGTTATTTCTGATTTATGCAGCTGCCATTTATATCACTACTTTCCCATTGGGTAGTTAAAAGTAAATTAGATTGCCAAAAGCACCTCTTAACGTTGCCGTGTTCAGTTGTATTCTAAGGAGAAGGGAAAGCTGTCTAAATGTACACCGATTTGCAACCTTATTTATACTCTTTGTTGTCCTAGCCACATTAACATTCAATAATGTTAATGTGCATTTTAATGTGGATTTTAACATCCACACTGACACCAATCTTGGAGGAGTGAGGCATGAGTTCATGGCCTCCATGACAACCATGGGCCTGTCACAAATCATCTGTGGCCCCACACATGAGGAGGGACATACACTGGATTTGGTTTTCTGCACCGGCCTTGAGGCAGGGGGTCAGTTAGTAGAAGTCAGGGGGATGGAGCCCTTGTCATGGTCTGACTATTACCTCCTTAAGGCGTGCATCCTGGTGCGTGTCAGCCCCCAACGGGGTGCAGGACTTACTAGATCAGTCCGCCCCCGGAGATTTATGGAACCGGATCAGTTCCGGAATGCTCTGGGGGAGTTTCCCCTGGACCTTGATATCCGCTCGGTTGATGATCTCGTAGCCTTCTGGAACACCTTGTTGGCCGAGACCATTGACAGAGTGGCTCCCAGGC
>QEPC01014730.1:1038719-1054707 GCA_003113815.1 Sphenodon punctatus | reverse complement strand
ATGCTGATGACACTCAGCTCTACCTCTCTTTTTCCATCGACCCAGGCCATGCAGTCTCTTTATTTTCCCAGTGCCTGTCGGCTGTGGGGGCTTGGATGAGGTTGAGCCATCTGCAGCTGAATCCTGACAAGACAGAGGTGATGTTGGTGGGTGAGGGCCTGGGGGGCATGGGAGTGGTTGAATCTCCTCTTGTGGGGGTGGGTTCGCCCTCCCACGGTCTCGCAGGTACGGAGTCTGGGTGTGCTCCTTGATTCATGGCTCAGCCTGGAATCTCAGGTTGTGGCTGTGGTGGGGAGTTCGTTTCGGCAGTTACATCTTGTCCGGCAGCTTCGACCATATCTCTCAGACTCTGACCTCGCCACTGTCATGCATGCCTTCATCACCTCGAGGAGGATGGATTACTGCAACGTGCTTTACGTGGGGCTGCCCGAGAAGCTGGTCTGGAGGCTGCAGCTGATGCAGAATACCATGGCCCGTCTTCTTAATGGGGCGGGCTGCAGGGAGCACATGACACCTGTGCCCCGGGCTCTGCACTGGCTGCCTATAAAGCACCGAGCTAGGTTTAAGGTGCTGGTTTTGTCCTTCAAAGCCCTTCACAGCCTGGGCCCTGCCTATCTGCGGGACCGCCTCACTCCCCATGTGCCCATGCGACCCCTGAGATCGTCTGTGGGGGCCTTTTTGGAGGTTTCCCTGGCGAGACGGGTGGTCACTGATGCAAGATCTTTTTCGGTGGCTGCCCCTGTGCTGTGGAATTCACTCCCGGAGGAGGCTCAGTTGGCCCCCGCGCTCCTGTCGTTTGACTTGTTTTAAAATTTGTAGATTTATTTTTAAATGTTTTATTGTTGAATTTTTTTGTGCATGTGTTGTTCACTGCCCCAAGCTTCCTTTGGGCAGGAGGGGCGGGATACAAGTTTTAAATAAATTAAATAAATAAATAAATAAATATGCTTATGAGGAAGGGCCAAAGAGATTAATTTAACCAAAGATGGGAGATTTTGCTCTTGGTATTCAGGCAAGTTTCCCCTTAAGCTCAATGGTATTCTTACCAAATGGAGGAGGATTATTCTAGTCCTTGTTTCTTTAAGTAATTTACCTAGTTATCAGAAATATGATGAGAGCCATCTAGGTGCACTTGAGGTTAGTCAGTAGGAGTTTATTTCCCTCATAAACTCTTTGTGTTTTTATTTCCTGTTGACCTTCACCTTGTGTATTCATTTATATCTGTGCATGAGAACATAAGAAGTATTAAGTTTACTGGGTGGGATCAATGGTCTGTCGAGCCCAGCATTCTGTCTCCAACAGTAGCCGCTCTTGATCACTTCGGAGAAGTACCCAACAGGCCATAATGGAGTTATCCATTCCATGCCGTTCACTCTCAACACTTCCTGCAGTCTAATCTAGTAACATTTTATAGTTGTGTTTCTGTATTAGTAGAAGATGTTACATTGGTTGTAAATGACACAGACCAATGACAAATCAGATCCTTGTGACTGACAATAAGGGTAAGCAAGATGATAACCCACACCAGGAGGTTGTTCAGCCCATGCTCGCTGCCCATTTATTAGGTGGCCGTGAGATGCACATTCCTGTGCGCCACAGAACCTCTACTCAGAGCATAGTCCTGGGGTATCATGGGCCCACTATGTGGGCCAATCCAGGCCAATCTTTGCCTCTGTGTCAGGCCCCCATTAAAGTGCACATAGCCTCTGTGTGGGCAAAACACCTAGAGCAGTCCCAGCGGTCGGAGCAGCGAGTAAGCTCTCTCTGGGGCTTCTACAGTTTTGTTTGGAAGTGCTCAAAAACGGCACTCAAATGCAAAAAAAAAAAGAAAGAAAGCAATCATACAGTGGGAGGAGGAGCTTCCTAAACCCATAATTCCCCATGCCTGTGAGTCATGAGGGAGGGGTGCTGGTGGGTGGAGCATGCTGCCTGCCCGTGGATTGGGCTTTCCCCTCTATTGGGGGGCTGACTCCCTGGACCGAACCCCAAACTCCTGAAGGCTGTCATCTGTTTATAAACCCCCTAAGTGCCACAATCATTTTGTGCTTGAAAAACAACCTTTTTGAAAGTGCCGTCATGCACTTATGTAGTTCAGGTATTTTTTTCAAAAAACAAAACCAAGAGACCGCCATCCTTAGCTATTCAACCACCACTCCGAACCACATGTTCTTTTTCTACCTCTCATAAAAAATGCCTGTGCACAACATTGGTTGGGAAGTGATCTTATGTAACTCTGATAATTTCCACCCAGGAAGTAAACTACCACTTTTAATACATAAGCAATAATCCTACCCAACTTGAAGTGTCACTTTTTATCTTTTCCTTGCAGAAGGTACCATGTACCTCTGTGTTATTTTTTTGTTTTTTTGTTTGTTCATTTAAGCTTCTGCTCTCCAAGAAGAAACCACTCTGAGCCAGAGCTGAAACGAGCCCATTTGAAGCAAGTGGGTTAATTCTCAGGAGAAGAGGATTTTTACTTCTATAGTAAAGGTGATTATTTCCTCTCCATATCCCCCATAGACTGGCCTCTAAACACAGCTGTCATCGCTGTTCTATTTTTCAACATTCCTCAAATTAGTCTACCATAAAAGATGTATTTTTTTGTGAAATAACATTTCTTAGCAAGTCTACGGCTGCTTGCACATGAGACAGGGTGGATGGGAGGGAACTGCTGTGAGCCGAAATCACGTCAGAGGAATCATGTAAAGTTCCGCTCACATACAGCGGGGTTTAGCCCATTTCTGCTGTGATTTCAGTGACAGGAGACAGGGCTGGAATTTCAGCCCTGTCTCCTGTCAATGAAGTCATGGTGGAAATGGACTAATCACGTGAAAAATCCCTCACACGCAAGTGAAACTTCACGTAATTCCTCGGACGTGGTTTTGGCTCACGGTCTCATGTGCAAGTGGTTTTTGCCCCCCCCCCCCTATTTATTTTTTTTTTAAGCGTATGACTGGGACAGTTATATGTTGAAGAAGAACAATTTTATGCCGGAGGACAAACTTTTCATTTCAATTTACTTAACATTTGGCCTTTCGTAGCTGCTAAAGGTATTTATTCATTATGTAGCTACCCACAGGTGGAGAAAAAAAATCAATATTAGTTGTTCATCATTAGTAATTTATATACTATTTATTTTTTAAGTGAAATGACAAGAGAGGCAAATAATGAGATCAAACATGATCAAGAAGTCAAAAGCAGCTAATCAGTTAAAGGAAAATGGGAAATAAAGGGTTGCATCTTGCTGCTGCTTGGGGTAATGAGAACCTGGGATTGACGCATATGCTTTAATTTGCATTGTGAGCACTTTTTGCAGTGTGTAGCTAAAAGCATTTGAGCAACTGATTTCTTTCGACAGCGAGTTGTTGAATTAAATCCATATTTTTAGGCATCTCTTACACTATGACCGTGTTTCTCTTAGATATAAAAGTTTAGATCTCTCTGTATCTTCAACATGGGATGCAGCCACATGATCTGGGGTGGGCCCGCTTCCCTGTGTGCACCATGGCGGGCAATCATAGCCACCAGTCTTGGGGGGCCATTGTGGAGAACAGGGCAGATGGTCCCTGCCACCCGCATGGGTAAAGCGTGGTCTGCTGTTGGCAGTCCCGCCATGCCCTGGGGCAGGCCGAGGCACTGGTTACATGCGTGAGCACCCAGCGCTGCACCACTCACTCTCTCCTGGCCAGTCCACTATTTCTCCATGACAATGATGTAGCCACATGCAACTGGCAACAGTGCCTGGCATTCAATGCTCCGAGGTGGACCTCACAGCAGAGCAGGGCAGATGGGGGCCGGGCCCATGAATGGGTAAGGCTACTACATGCTGTGTCCCCGGCCTTCTTTTCAGAGGATGCAGTGCGTAGTAGCCAGATGTCCACCTTGCCCCTGGGTTGGGCGAAGACCTGGTGGCCACCATGCATACGATGCACTGCATCGCTCAGTAAGGTTGCCCAATGTGAGGTAACACTGCCCAAATTGGGTTAGCATCTCATGTACCTGTACCCATAGACCGTAAATGATATTGCATTCATATATTTGAAAAGAGAATTGAACCATAGAACAACATGTACAATTTATTTGCTGGTGATATGTAGTTACTATCGTTAATGCTATCATTTATTAATGTGTGTGAGAAAAGCTTTGTTAGACACACTCGGACAGATTCTGATCTTGATCATGGGCCTCTGGGTAGTTTTAGCCATGAAACTGAGACTGGGCTTGAGTTTGTCTCAGTGTTGACAGACAGAACTGGAGCCCACAATAGTCCACATCAGATTGGGGGGGGCGCACCCTGCCTGTCTATTAGGTGCTGCCAGATGTTTGCCTGCACCCACTACCTGCCTTCTCCACAGCCCCCACTCATGGCATCGTCCCAGAGAATGTGGAACCCGCCATGTGGGTACATGCTGGCTAAGGTGGGTGAATCTGCACCCATGTGACCACCTCCTATCTATTAGAGCTGTACCATATAAGTCCCGGGCAGAACGTCTAGAAGAGTCAGGGAGTAAGTGCTCCCTCCACTCTCATTCTCACAAGCGCTGGTGCCTGAGTGCTCCAATATAGGTCTGAAGCAGCATCCTCCCTTCCCCCCGCAACAAATTTTCTGCCGGTAACTGTTCTTCCACTCGCGTGGTGCAATTCGTAAGCTGCCCTTCATTTTGCTACTTTCTTTGCCGGTTTCCATTGTTTCTGCAGCCACTTTCCACAATACTGTTTGCCTCTGCATCAGTGCGGGAAGCCGCCAACTTGTGGGAAGAGTTTCCACTGGCAGAAACAGTATCCGCGGTTTGCTTGCAATTGGTTAGGGGCAGGAGTCATGGTCAGGGCAGGCGAAAGCACGCTCTGTCCCACATGCCATATAAAAGTGCTAGCCATGCCAACCCCCCCCTTGCCCTTTGGCCCCCATGCTGAGAGAGTGACTATTTGTTGTTTGAGTCAGACTGGTTTACCCAGCGCACCACTTGAGCCAGCTAGGCATCTATCATGTCAGAGAGAGAATCCTTCTTTCCTTTCACAGACTTGTAAGTATGATTTTATATCCTGTAATTATAATTGTGTTAATCTTATTTTATTCATTTGAGTGTAGGGGGGAGAGGAGGCAGGCATGAGGCGGCAGCGTCACAGTTCGGCGGGACTATGTGCCAGCCAGCCAGACACAGTCAAGGCGAGTGTCCCCTCCTCATCCCCACTCCCTCCCCAGTCTGCCATGCAGTGCCAGGCCAGGCCAGCGACAGGCAGTGTTCTTACGGTTGGGATTCATATTGGAACATTTTTTCCCCCATGTTGTGTGTGCTGCTGCTGTGCTGCCACCAGGCCAGCCACATATGTATTGTGTTAATCTTCTGGGGTACACTGACATTCCTCCAGGCTGGAGTCTCAGCACATTGCCCTGCCCTCACCTGCATCTGCCCTTGCTGCTCCTCATCCCCCGCTCCAATATATTTATTGAATCAAATTCCAAATGAACTTTCATGTTTCAGCAGACATCAGAACCATGCTCAACTCAGTCAGCTAAGCAGCTCTCCTCAGCTGTGGTTTGCCAGCCCTGGCTACTGAACGCCCCCAGGGACTCTGTCTTCTGTAGGAGTGGACTCTCAGGCAGCAGTCTGCACTGGCTTGCTGGGTGTTCTTTCAGTCAGTGCTGCTGCTGCCTAATCTCCTTTCCAAAGGTCCCAGTCACACAGTCAGGTGGCAGCCCCCTCCTACCCCTTAGCCAGCCAGCCCCATGCTCCTGGATGTCCCAGATCCACAGCCCTGCCATGACCTGGGGGTAGCGTCTAGGTCAGTAAACTGCTTGCACACAGGATGTGGGGGGAGGGAGGCGTGACTTATTCTGGTGTAAGCACAAGCAACAATCATGCTGGGAGAAACATGGGAAGCTCCACTCGTGTGTGTGGATGTAGGGTTTAGCCCATTTCTTGAGTGATTCCCCTCGCGTATTGCAGGACTTTATTTTGGACTCTTGCAGCCCTGCAGTGCTTGAGGAAAATAACATTAGAAATATTCTAAACTGAACCCACACACACGAGCGGAGCTTCTCGCTATTCACCAGGCAGTAGCCTTTGGCAGTGCAGCTGCTGTGCCCGGCCTCCTCCCATCCCAGTTCTGCGCAACTTGGACTTTCACTGGTTTCCCGTCAATTAGGCATTCCACGGGAAGTCAGTCGGCATACGAGGGATGTAGCAGCAAACCACAGGAGCCACTGCTGCTAGGGTGGCGCTGCAGAAGAAGTGGAAAACTAGCAGCATGTTGGGAGTGAAACCATTTTTTTGGGTGGGAATAGTGGAATGGGTGTAGCAGGTTCTGCTACAGGTCTACTCCAAAAAGCAAAAATAAAGAAAAAAAATTGATAAAACAGGGGCAACTTCCTATACCCAGGGGTCACTGCGGCTGCGCATCAGGAGAGGAGAGATCACAGCACCTGCCCGTCTATCCCATCTGTCATGAGGTGGCTGGGCGCAGGCTCCATGGATCAACCTTGGACCCAGCGAGCTAATAAACTTTTGTTTGTTTTCACCCAATGTGGGATAAAACACTAGATAAATGCCTTTATTTCTAAGAGCAGTCACATGGAAACTTTAATGACCTCAAATGGTCAGTCAGGATACATGTTTTATATCTTAACTAAAATAATAATGGGCTGAAAACAATAAAATGAAGTACAGCAAAAACAAATGTAAAGTATTAGACATGGGAAAGAAAAAAAAAATGCACAGATATAACATAGGATATAAGTGGCTAACAGCAAGACTGCTGAGAAGGATCTAGGGGTAATATTGGATCACAAACCGGACATGAGTCAACATTGTGTCACTCTTGCAAGGAAGCCCAGTGCCATTTCAAATTGTATTAACTGAAGCGTTGTATCCAAGGTTGGGCACTTATCATACCCCTGCACTTGGCCCTTCGGAGTCTTTATCTCTCTTCTATCCCATCTTGTTGAGTGCTGCTTCTGTTGGAAGCAGGGCATTCACCAAGGTTTGTGTAACATGGAAAATTACCAGCTTTCCTGCTGTTTTCTCAATTTTCTGATATTTTTCACATGTTGAATGGGGCTTCCATGAGCCAGTCCCAATCCCTATGTTAGGCCCTACATGCACCCCTAGAACTGCAGAGATGAAAACGTGCAGGCTAAGCAGCAGGGAAGTGCTAAACATTGCCAAAAGTTCTGTAAAACTGCATAAAATTCCTAGAAAGTGATGAAAAAGTCCCAGAAAGTGAATATAAAAATGGCAGAAGAGCAGAATCACCAAACTGACAAGGTACCAATGGACACTCAAAGCACTCCCAAAAGGTTATTTTTTCCCTTCGGAATGGGAGCACTAGCTCTCATCTCAGCATTACTCTCTTCCTTTCTTCAGGTTGGACTCCACATTTCAAGAAGGATGTTGACACACTAGAAAAGATTTTGAAAAAAAGCAACACAAATGGCCAAGGGTCTAGAGTACAAGTAATACGAAGAAAGGCTTACAGCCCTGGGTATGCTGAGCCTAGACAAAATAAGATTAAGGGTGAGTGTGTTGACAATTTTCAGATACAGAAAATGGAAGTTTTCCATTTTCACTGAGGATAGAACAAGAAGTAATGGGTTTAAATTACAGGAGGATAAGTTGAGAAAAGCTTCCTAACTGTTAGTAGAGTTCAACAGTGGAAGAAGTTACCCTGGGAAGTTGTGCAATATACTTCCCTGGAGACTTTCTAGAAAAGACCTGACAGACATCCGTGGGGATGCTTTAGGTAGGCCCTTTACACACAGACACTTTAACACTGATAAAATGGGTGTAACATTTTATTATACATGTTGCAAGGCACCCATGGAACACCTGCAGCCCTGCAACATGTATAATAAAATGTAACACCAATTTTTTCAGTGTTACAGTGTCTGTGTGAAAAGGGTCATTTAGTGTATCGTTACTTAGGCCAATGGGTTAGAGAGACCCATGAGGTCCCTTCCAGTTCTCCAGTTTTATGATTCTATGAAAATGTGTCTAGTAATATGTTACCGGTTGGAGCATCAGATCGATATTAACTAGAAGTGAATACTGCTTTCTGCTTAAGTGCCAGTATCCTTTTCCAGGTGCAAACTGCTGACCTCACTTGATCCTCTGTACTTCGTAAGACTCGATAATGCAGAAGCACAGCAAGTGCATCTGTAGGATTTTCCTAGGGATGAATGCAACATTTTTGCCTGGTCCCAATGAACCAGGCATTATTAATTTTTTTGGCCCAAGCAGAACTAGGACTGATCGAAATAACAAGAGACCATTGCTATTTTGTTCTTGTGTAAAAAGGCAACAGTTGTACTGCACATGTTCAAAATGGACACTGCCATACAACTGGCATCTTGTTGTATGGATGCTGCCATTTTGTGCATTTGCAGAATAATAGTAGACATTTGGTGCATGCATGAAATGGCCCAGTTGGAATCCTGGCCAAACAAACAACATCATTCTGATTTTGTGGAAAAGTCCATGAACTTGAAATGGTTTGGTTCTTCTCTGTGCATAAATTCTTTTACCTTTATTCTACTGCAAACACTATAACTTGTTTCTCTATTTAAGCAAATAACATTGTGAATTCGTTTTTGTTATTATGATAATTAAAATGAAAAATTTCATTTTCTTTTTCATTATTATAATAACGAAAATGACAAATAATAATAATGAAAGCAAAAATTAAAACGAATTTTAGTTTTTGAAATAATGGGAAAAGCTAAAAACTGCATTTCTGCTATACCTTTTTTCTTTCTTATTACATTCTGATGAAACTTGGAAAGATTGTACCCACAATGGAGGGCACTATGAGTACCACACTTCGGAAAGATTGGATAAAGGGAACAAATTTTATAAGCAATTGAATGTTGTGAAAAGCTGCATGCATATTCATGGCTACAACTTTGTTATCTTCAATCCAATTTGCATGTAACATGGGAAGATTATGTCCCTTCATAAGATTATCCATCCTACCAAATTTCAGAAAGATTGGATAAAGGATCCTGATGTTATAAGCCATTAGGTTGAAAATGTATTTCCAGCTGTAGCATTTTTATGTTTCATCCTGTTTAGAAGACATTTGGCAGGAATGTATTCCACACCTTCCCTGTCATCTCTGCCAAACTACAGGACAATTTGATAAAGGAACCCAATTTTATAAGCAATTGAAGTTGACCCCTTGAAGACCATTATTCAGATAAATAGTAGCACATTCAGTGCCAGTCAGAGGCAGGCACCTGGCATGGCAGAGGGAGGGACTGTAGGAGGGAGAATGGGGAGCAACCCAAAAGACTGACAGACACATTCACTGGCCATTTTACTGCATGCTTCTAGCTTTATAGGACCAATTGGTGGTGGCTTCGAGGCAGGCATAGTGGGCAGCTCTGAGGCCGGAATAGAAGGGACATACCTGGGACTTTAGGGACAGCATCCAGCAATCAGGAGAAATGGATTACAAATCCTGGTTAGCCAGTTATCATCACAATCACATCCTGCAGCACTATGAAAGAGGACATAAGAGAATCTCTATTGGCTCTTTCCTAAACAGGTATTCCTGGAAGATACCACCAAAACCCCCAACCGTAAAGCCCCAAAGAAGGCAAGGAAAAAAGAAGCCCTGATCAATGGGACCTCTGTCCTATGAACACAAACGTACAGCAAAGATATCAGAATTGACTGCAACATCCTGGGTGTGACCACCCTACCGGGGTCAACACACACACCTTCCTCCCTAGACCAAGGAGGAAGACCAAGACCTCAAGCACCCGGTAAACATTGAAACCCACGCAGGGTCCAGATGTCTCCTAAGCTTTGAATGAAAGTGAATAGCTGCCAGTTTACCAGTAATGGTCCTGGCTGCCAACCCCTTGGTGTGTAAATGCACCGCAACCTCCATACTGATCGTCCATGGGTGGGACGCTGCCTAGCCACTCCCTCCCATGCCCTAAAATCCAAAAACTGTTCAGACCACTTGGCATAACTGACGTGAGTACATGGTGCCAGGGAGGTGCTCACTGCCCTTTCATCCTCAGACTGCCAAGGCTCCAAATGTGGTGCGGGATCCGCAGCATCTGGTGCCAGCTCCCTGGAGCTTTCGATCTGAAATCAGGAGCATCAGCAATGTTGTTATTCACCCCAGGGACATGCCAAGCACTAAACAGAATGTTTATCTCTAGGCAGGTCCGTGTGAAGAACTGTACAAATCGCATGACCCTTACTGACTTGGAAAACTGCAGGTTAACCGCCTGGGCCACTGCCATGTGATCAAAACAAATATGCATGGATTTACCCTGAAACTCCTCATCCCACAATGCAGCCGCAACCAGAAGAGGGAAGAATTACAAGAATGCCAGGTCCCTAACTATGTCCGACTCGCCCCATTCTGGTGACCATCACTCTGCGCACCACCGGACATGGTAAAAGACACCAAACCAGATACCCCCAGCAGCATCAGACTGAATTTCATATCCTCCATCCAAAAAGGGACTCCATTGTAGCTCTCCAAAAAATCCTTCCAGGTTAACAAGTTCTCATGCATCTCCTTAGTAATCCATACAAAGTGGCGTGAGGCTGTGCACTGAGCAGCAGCCCCATAGAGTCTCACCAGAAAAGCCCTACCAGGGGAACCACCTTGCACACAACATTTAGTGAGCCCAACAAGGACTTCAGCTTGTGCAGCATAACTTTCTTAAGTTCAGAAAACCAAGAGAACGCTGCCTTTAACAGCACCAACCTGGACAATGGCAAATGAGAACATCCAACCAGTGTCCAATTCTATGCCCAAATATGTGAGCATAGGTGATGAGCCCTTGTTCTTTAGCTGAGCTAAGGGGAGGCCGAGCTCCTCCGCCATAACTTGAAATGACCTAAGCAACTGAACAGAACCATAGGACCCCACGCTGCCCACAAATACAAAATCATCCAGATAGTGTGACGCGTGGGTCACCAGTGCACTGCACACCACCCATTCCAACATCCTGCTGAACATTTCAAAAACTGCAGAAGACTCTGAACAGTCCATGGGCATGGCTTTGTCAAAGTAAAGCAAACCCTGAATCCCAACAAGTCAAAATCCTCTGGATTAACCGATAGTGCCTGAAAGCTGATTTAATATCACAGTTTGCAAGCAAAGCACCAGTCCCACAGCTTCTTACCATGTACACCACCAAGTCAAATGATGCATAACAAACAGAACACAAGTCAGGGTTGATGGCATCATTAACCGACCTTCCTTTTTAGGTAGGAAAGATGGTATATCATGTAGTACTCCCCAAAAGCCTTCTTGGGCACAATGCCCAAAGGGGACACATGAAGATTAAGAAAAGGCAGCACCGGAAAAAGCCCCACCACTGTACTCTCACTGACTTCTTTTGCTACCTTTGTCCTGTCCACGTCCTCTAAACCCCACAAGAAAGGAAGGTTAGGTGATACCATAGAAACAAGCTTGTCAACAAAAGGGATATGAAAACCCTCATAAAAACCCTAACAAAAGAGATATGAAAACCCTCCTTCAAACCCCTAATCAAAAACACCACCTCCTCCGGAATAGGGTAATGAGTTTTCCACTCCTTAAGAACCTCAACTCTGGTTGGTGTTGGGGCCCTTAACCTCATCATATCTGAGCCATTCAGAGCCTTGCAAGGCATTGTAGGCCTGATGAATGAGGTCGAAATACTTCAACATCGCGGATGCCCTACATGGTTGAGCCTGAATAATGACCCTCCATGTTGACTGTGTATGCAGACAACCAATTGTTCCAATTTCTGTCTGCTTTGGGCTTCTTTATCTTTTCTTGCTCCTGCTTTTCCTGCTTCTCATTTGGGTCAGGCACAAGCTCGCGATACATCAACAAAAACATACCTATGTATTCCCCCTTCCAAATCTTTTTGCATGTCACCTCAAGCAGGTGTTCACCAAGGGGAGCTGAAAGCTCAGCATAGGGGATTACAGAGCCAACAAACTGCTGAGGTTTGCCTACCTGAGCCACTGACCAAACAGTGTTCCCAGCTAAAGCTGCATCCCCAGCAGTTTCCTGCCAAACACCTGCACAACCTGCCAGAAGCCCTGTAAATGGAGGGGAACCTGGCATTCACTGTTACAGCTGGACAGTAGGGCAACCCATACGCCAGCCCAATCCATCCCCGTGAAAACCCTGCTCCATGGTTGCAGCAGCCTGGGACCCCCCCTGGCACAGCCTGCCCACTTGCTGCCTGCAGGCCCAGTACTGCACTTACAGCCTGAGACCCCACAGGCCACAACCCCTGAGAGACTGCATCCCCTGCTGCCAAAAGTGACTGCTGCACCTGGACCCCCCCTGCTGCCAGACCACCTCCCACCTGTGTTCCTTGGCCAACTGCCACAGCATGCGCCCCAGCTGCCTGTTGAGACACGAGTACCCGAGAGGGATGCACCCCCCAGTTGGTCCTGGGCACTGCCTATCTGCAGGGGAATCCTGCTCTGAGTGGAACTAGTCGCCTCCTGTCCCCCCACCCCCGAGAGCCCAACTGCTGAATCCCGAGACCTCCTATATCCAAGGAAGGCCACTGTCCATCCCCAAAGCCTTCAGGCCTGACAGGTGGCAGCCCCACTCCAGAGATAGCCCCAACAGTTCCTGCCTGAGGCAAAGGACATTGAAATCCTGCTCCCAACTGGGGAACCCCAGGTGGACACATATGTACCCCATTATGGCCAAGGGCCACCAAACACAACTGCCCTCCTGGCCCCCATCTGCACCAGTGCAATCCAGGCCACTGATACAACAATTACCATAGCCAAAGAAGATGCTATGTTGCTTAAAGAGGAACTACTTCACTTCATTTATTCCTTACAAAATATCTTATGTGACCTCCATTTGGACACATCCTTCTGAAGAGAGCTGAATCTGGTCCTTTATATACTATGGTTCTGATCCAAGGTCCATACACTTGCCACACAGAATGCGCACACAAGGAGGCCCAGGAAAAACCTCCTGCCTCCAGGACCTACCGCAATAGGGAGAGGAGAGAGCGAGGCTGAATTGGCTACCGAGGTGGTGGTGAGGGTCAGGAGGTAGCGGACTTTGTCCAGACCACCCTGCATGCACACTGTGCACACGCAGTTGAAGTTTTGGTCTTCACACATGTCCAAGGTGTATGTTAGGGCTGAAAGGAGCCCCCTTTAAAAATCTCGTGATAATTTATGAGATTCGAGACAAGGGGGAGAGAACTCCGGTGCTCTCACCCCCTATTGTGAATCTCATGAATTATTGCGAGGGAAAGGGCGGAGGGGCCCGGAGGTGAGCAGGGGGAAAGGCAAGCCCCCTGAGCACCTGCAGGGGAGGGAGGAGGCAAGAAAGGATTAAAGATTTACATACCTCCCTCTGGAGTCCATGGGGTGGGGGTTCCCTCCCGACCCCCTGCTGATCTGCACCGCTGCGGGGTGGTGGCAGGTCTTGACACTCATCGCCGCACTGCTGGGCTTCCTGGCACTGCAGTTTAAAAAGAAGGGGGAGGGGGAGCTGGAGCATGAACAGAACAATGCTCCAGCCCTGGACACCCTTTTCAAAGATGGCGCCGACAGGGTCAAGCAGTTGTTCTACACATGCTCAGCCCTGCAGGCACCCTTTTCAAAGATGGCACCTGCAGGGCTGAGCATGCGCAGAACAACTGCTTGACCCTGCTGGCGCCATCTTTGAAAGGGCGCCCAGGGCTGGAGAGCATTGCTCTGCACATGCTCCAGCTCTTTTCCTCCCTTATTTTTAAGCTGCAGTGCCAGGAAGCCCAGCAGCACAGCCAAGAGCACCGGGACCCACCCACCCCCACAGCGGTGTGGAGCAGCAGGAGATCAGGAGGGGACACACACACCCATGGACTCTGGACGGAGGTAAGTAAACCTTTAATCCTTTTCTGCTTGCCCCCTCTATCCCCCACCCAGCAGGGAGGCCACGCAGGCCCCGGAGATGCTATGGGGGCTTGCCTTACCCCCTGCTCACCTCCTGGGGCCCTACTGTCCCCTACCCCTATAAGTCTCGGTGAAAAGGTGGTTTTTCTCATTTTGGCTCATCTTGAGGTGAAATGAGGGCACCTTCTTGCCAAGAACCAGCAAGATGAGTTTCAGCCCTAGTGTATGTGCTGAACTTGGATGTGGGCCTATGTTGATTTAGGGAGAAATCCTAACCTCATTGAAGCCAGTGGCAGTTTTGCTGTTAGCTTCAGTCACCCTTTTACCCATAATCATCTTCAGTATCAAATTTGGTAAGAAATTTGCCATGAAAGTGAAGACCAGACTAATCTTGTGAAATTTGATATTGAAGATGATTAAGGGTGATTGAAGCTAACAGCAAAACTGACATTGGCTTCAATGAGGTTAGGATTTCACCCTGAATCCATAGGCCCCAATCCAAGGTCTGCGCATGCACGTTGGGCGTATCATCAAACTGCCAGACGAGACTTTGCAGATGCTATGATAGCGGAGGAAAAAAGCTTTCTTGTCCACCATCACAGTCACAGCATAGTCCCTTAAAAATGATCTATGCCGCAATTGGTCAGCTTCAGCGCAAGTTGAGTGCCACCTGTGCTCTAACTGCCTACCCTCCTGCATCAGCCGCCTGAGATCCTCCGCGTACCAGGGGGACCTGTGCTGCCATTGTGTTTTTTATTTCTGTCAAATGACTCTAGAAACAAAGGTTTCATGATACATTGTATTCTTTTCAACCCTTCCACATCATGGTAAATGTTTTTGATTTCTTCCTAGCATAAGCGTTCTGACTTGTAGAGAATCTCCACCAAAAGTACACACAACTTGCCTTAGTATTTTATTTATTTATTTTTAAAAATGCATTTACCCAAAAGAAAAAATGGCTTCAAGCAATCTCCAAGTGACTCGCATCTTAGCATTCCCCTATTAGATGTTTCTGATTTCAAAAGTACAAGGGCAACCCTTGTGAGTTCTAGGGCAGAAAAAAATCAAACATTGAAGCTGTAAATGAAATATAATTTTAAAAGATTAATCTTAAGTAGCTCCTGGCAATTTTTGTTGCTGTCTCTTTCATTTCTCATAAGCCAGAAAGTGTCTCATATTAGAAGTACTCTCTAAATGCTGCAAGAAAACACCTGCTTAACTAGAAAGGGAAGAAATTCCATTAAGGATAGGAGCTGTCAAAATATGCTCCTCAAGTTTTGGAAACAATCACAGAATTGTACCAGTTTTAAAAAATGTTCAGATTCTCATGCAGTTTCCTTTTGATAGTGTCGTCACACATTCTTGAATTTTGAGGTGGGATAGTTAATTGTGAATGTTTACGCCAGTCACATGACACACCTTTCAGCATTTTGTGCAGCCAAATAAGGACAAACTTTGCCCACTTAGAAAATAAGTTCTGCCCCTCCATGAATAAGCTCTGCCCATTACACACTTATATACACCTGCACATACACCCCCCAACATTCTAAGTGTATAAAGACAACCAAAAGTTCTCCTGCTTCTCATTGCACTTATTTTCTTGTCATTCCATCATCTCCCCATTGTTCTCTCGAGTGCTTTTCCAGAGAGGCAACCAGGAAAGAAGAGGCAAGTTGTGTGTCTGTGCATTGCAGAATCTGGTGGGAAATTAGTTTATTTTTAGTATTTGAATGTTTAATGATATTTTGTGTGTGTGTTTTTATTATGTTTTTATCTATGTATTTTGTAAGCCATCGGGTGTTTTCAGATGTGACGGGGCGGCTTCGCCCCGTCCCGAAAACAACCTAGAGATTCCCCGCCGGGATCATCCAGGCACGGCAAACAGACTAATAAGCAACTATTTATCTCAATTTAAAAACATCTCTTCACTTGGTGTTCAAAACTCTATTTGCCCTCTATGTTGAAAATTCCTTTTTGAATGACATGTTTAATTTTAACACTTGTAGGGCTTTTCTCTGTATAGGTCAGTAAGACCCTTTAAGAAATCTCACTTGAAGAGTCACTAATTCCCTTTTCAGGAAAGTGAGGAGCAATATTGTGGTTAAGGTGCGGGT
>QEPC01014730.1:1009401-1038305 GCA_003113815.1 Sphenodon punctatus | reverse complement strand
CTAATAAGCAACTATTTATCTCAATTTAAAAACATCTCTTCACTTGGTGTTCAAAACTCTATTTGCCCTCTATGTTGAAAATTCCTTTTTGAATGACATGTTTAATTTTAACACTTGTAGGGCTTTTTTCTGTATAGGTCAGTAAGACCCTTTAAGAAATCTCACTTGAAGAGTCACTAATTCCCTTTTCAGGAAAGTGAGGAGCAATATTGTGGTTAAGGTGCGGGTGGAGGGCTGGATCAGAAATTTCATTTTTCAAAGAAAAGGGATCAGAAATTGCAATAGTAGATTTAGAAGAGCGCACATGGAGCCATCCATTTATGAGGAGGTTATAGTTGTCTAATAACTGTCTAATATTTTTTTGGTTTGCTTTAGAAACAAACAAGCAAACAAACAAAAAAGCACCCCCTCAAACTGCAAATAGTTGACCTCTCTATTTTGAATTTATTTTGGCAGATTCAGAGGCTCATAGGACATGAAAAAATATATCTTTCAGACTTGAAACTGACACAGAAAACCATTAGAAGTACATAAGCTTTCTTCTTTCTATGCCACTTCTATTTGGACTGATGCATGAAATACCAAGTGTGTCCTTTAAAGCACTATTACAGTGATACACCTGACACCTCTTCTATGGGGAAAAAAAATGACAAGCACATGAAGTTGTTAACTTAAAATGCTGCATAGCTTTGAAGGAGTTGTCAGGTAAGAGGAAAGTTTAAACTTTCCACTGGCCAAAGTTTCCCTTTTCTTGGGAACAATTGTTCGGAGACACTAATGCAAATCACTTTGTGCACTCACACTGAGTTCAGTGGGAGTTGCAAACGCACAGCTCAGGACAAACTATTTCTTAGAGTTATGTAGAGTAGAATTTTGTATGACTTGTCATAGGCATAGCTGAAGAAACGTTTTGTGTTGAGCCTTTCCAAAATATTCTTTGCTGTTAGAAGGCATCAGCTGTCTAAAACTAATATTATTTATTTGAATTTAATATCCCAGTCTATCCTGAGGGTGCTGGCTGGGTTACAAATTACAAAATAAAATAGAGGAAAAAATATGACAAGTTTAAAAACGCTTATCCCAAGCCTCCCCAAACCCTATCTCCATTTGCCAAATGCCTGGCTACATAAAAAAGGTCTTGCATTGTCTCCAGAGGATGAGCAGGCTGGGGCAGGGATAAACCTCTAGGGGGAAGGAGTTCCAAGACTGAGGGACAGTCACTGAGAACACCTCTCTGTTAGTCCTTGCTTTGCAGGTTTGACAGGCAGATGGTACACCAAAAAAAGTGTTCCTGGTTGACCTCAGAGGCCAGAATAGGACATGAAGGAGGAGGCAATCTTTCAGATCTGAAAGTCATTATGAACTCTGTCCCCCTCCTCCCCCCTCAGTTTCAGATACAGGGTAGGGGCAAAGTGTGTTGAACTTGAGTCATTTATCATTTTGTGCTCTAATCTTTCTGATGATGAACATGTATAAGCTTATCAGATCTAGCCTACATGTCTCAGTATATATAAATGTTCAGTTCTATAGAAGTCAATCTGGTAAGATGTGCAATAAAGTTAATGGAAAGAGATCATTGAAGGCTGAATCCAACGTGTGGGCTTCGCGCGTTCACGAAGCACACGTTACGTGTGTCGAGTTCAGGATGTGCACACATCATGTGCAATGCTATGTACAATGCATGCATACCATACACTTGGTGTGTACACATCCTGTGCTTGGTGCATGCACCATGTGCATGCCTTGGATTGGACAAACATGTATGATTCTTCAACACCTGGTTCCTAGCTGGTTCTACATAAATACATAATAGTAATAGCAACAAATGACTTGCTTGGATCCACTTTCTAATTTCGGTTGGTTTATATTGGGATTTAATTTTATAGGGAGATAATTTCTAGGGGTTGCTTGCAATAGCTGTTCCGTTTTTTGTGGATTCCATGAAAATGGAATCGCTATCCCGTTTTGGATCAGAATTCCAATCAGAACATATGGGCTGATCAGAATCCTGACTGAATTTAAATAAATAAAATAAAATAAATAAAACCACTGCATATGCACAAATGGCCACTGGGCTGTTTTACACATGCCCACAATGGGTATTTTTAGACGTTACGAGATCACAGTGAACCACGGTGAATACCCACCTGTGGTCAATGTGTCTCGAATGTCTGTTTGGTGGCCGCCAGATGTTCGCCACGGTCAATCCGCACATGGGGTCAATTTGAACCACGCTTCCCAGGCTAGCCGGGGGAATGTCCCGGGAAGCGTGGTCAAAGAGATCCCCAGCGAGGACCAAAAAAAAGTAACGTCTGGCCGGGCACCACGGCCCGGGATCACCGGCAGGATCCTGAGCCGTGGCGAATCCGGCCCGATGCAGCAGCCGCATTGGCCCCGCCGCCCGCCCGTCTCCCAAGAGGGCGGGCAGCGGGAGCGTGGAGGGGGCGGGGCCGTGCGGCCGCACGTTGCGCTGCGCCGTGCAGCCCCGTCCCCTCCCAGATTCCCCGCCGGGATCCCTTCAGCACGTCTGTTGCGGCGTGACGGGGTGACCCCGGCGGGGAATGAATGGGTTGATTTCGGTACGGGGCCAATGGGCCCCGTAACGTCTGAAATCACCCAATGGCCACCACCCTTACCACAAATGGTGGTGATGCTACTGCCCAGTGGCAACTTGGCAGCCATTTTGCAAATGCTCAGTGTCACTTTTAAAATTATCTATATACTTTGTCCAATTCCAATTGGAATTGGATGAAATACTACCCATTCCAGGTTTTGATCAGAGCAGGCAAACCGACCCATTCCAATCGAAAATTGGAACCAATGAAATTCCGAATTCAGCCTCAATTGTTTCCAATAAAATACATCTCCGATAAACAGAAAACAATGAACCAGTCGTGTGTGTCACTAATATTCTGATAGCCCCAATAACTTTTTAAGATGATGTGCACAAGCTCTCCTGTTCAGCCTGTCAATGTATGTTAGCTGTTGACAGAGGGGTTCCCTCCCCCTCTGCTTGTCACTACGCCATCCTCCACTTAGAATTCTCTAGTGTTTCCATAGACAAATACCAAAAGCATAACTGTCATTTGCATGAATAGAAGTCGCAATTACATCCATACTTGTGCCCTGTGTAGAAGTCAGGAATGTAAAGAGAAAAACTGGCTAAGGCAGAACTATAAATAACTGGTATAAAAATGTTGACTCTTTAAAATGGAAATTGTATTTCAGCCCATTTGAAATGCTTTTTAGTTTTTAAATAATAGTAACAGAGCCTGGATTTAATATTATTTACTAGGTTGCAATTAAATTGTTGAGCATATAAACAAGCTTGGCAGGAGCAGGGCGCTTCTTTATCAAATGAGAGAGAGAACCAAGTGTGAGATCAGGCTTGGCAAATTTAGGGCTTGGGGGGATAGCGAAGGCTGACTCGGCAGGAAAGGTTTTGTTTTGGCCAGGAAAGATATGATAGCCCCTTAGCACATATTGTACTGGCAAGTGAAAAGCACTGTTCCCTTTTTCATTAACTGATATCCAGCATGGGCTAGCCATTCTGCTGTATCGAGATTACAGGCATTTCACAGACTCCCAGTGCATGGTGATTTAAACTAGTGATCTTGAGAATGGGGAAATAAGGCCCTCAGTGAATGTTTATTGCATTATTTTAAAATGTATTGCTTATTTTGCATACCATTGTTTGTCTGGGAAAACATTGTTTTTCATCAGTCCTGGTAGTGCTCGAAATCAATTTACTTGTCAACTGAAACATTATTCCTTCAGTTTCATAAATGGATGACAAATATACAGGCCAGAAATAGCCCTGCAATACACAGGTCTATTTCCAACAAGTAGTTTTTTCCTTTGAAGGTCAAACCATGAACCTCTCATCCCAAACAAACTCACAAAACTTTATTAAAACATCCAAACATTTGAAAACATGTATATTTTTCTGAAATGGTCAACAATGGGACAAGGTCAAAATGTGGCTTCAAAACACTGCAAAACACTCAAATATTTGTTATAATTTCCAACTTTTCAGATTTGCAGACAACTTGGAATGTTTAGGAAAAAAATTGAAGTGTGCACAAATTATCATTAATTTTTGATTCTTTGCAAACTTTTTCATCAAATTTTTGGTTTAGAAAAGTTTACTTGCTTCTAGTAAAATGACCATGCCTTCCACACAAAATATTCTGTCTCATGGGGATAAATCTCCAAGCATTAGCCAATGTTATCTTGTGGATAAGATCTTGGACTTGGGAAACTAGGGTTCAAAACCTGTTTCAGCTATGAACTCGCCGGATGGCCTTGGGCAAGTCACTCAGCCTCCATTCCCCATCATTATTATGGGAATATTAACAGCCTTTCTCACAGGGGTTGTTGCAAGAGTGAAGTAGATAAAGCTTGTAAAGCACATAAATTCTCTATAAATGAGGATACTAATTACTCGCTTAGCCACTTCGTAGTTGCTAATATTACCTATGGGTTGTAATGGCTTGGCTTGTACAACCTCATAGCTTGGTGACAAGAGATACCCATCTGGTTTTTTTTACTGGGTGCAATCTAACTCCGCGCATACGGTGCCCGCCGGCGTGCAATGCTTGGCCAGGTGGCATGTATGCCATGCACGCAGCTAGCCGCCTGGTGAAACGGGGCGCCGCTGCCAATGCAATGCCCGGGGGATAGAGCTGAAGGGTGTGTGGGCCCCGGGGGTGTGTGTGTCACATCAGCAGGGGTGTCCGTTTGCACCAAGCGGTTTGCTGTATGCATAGTGCACAAGCGCAAATGTGCACCAGCATACTTACTATGCGCCTGGCATAGATGCAGTTTACAATGGCGTGTTGAATTGCACCCACTGTGTTCAGGACTTTCTAGCCTTCAGCACAGGCTGAAATTTGGCTGTAAAAGTGGAGTTTGGACCCATTTTTTTTCACTGACATACGTTTCCTTTAAGTTGCTTTCCTGCATATTATTTATTTTGTGCAGTCCAAAGTTAGATCAGCTATTTTAAAAACTTTTCTGCTTACATTCCATATTCTAAGCTGCCAGTCAAATATGTTGTTACAAATAAGTGTGAGGTCACATGAGTCACATCTGTATATAACAACACATTTGAATGATGGGAAACTCTTTTATACATTGCGTGATTTCAATCACCCTTTTGATTCCCCGCCGGAATCAGCCTGTCACATCCAACAGACGTGCTGGCTGATCCCGGTGGGGAATCGGGGAGGGGAGGGGCTGTGCGGTGCAAAGTGCAGCTGCACGGCCCTGCCCCCCCATGCTCTCCCGTCACCCGTGCTCTGGGGAGACGGGCGGGCGCCACGGCCAATGTGACTGCAGCGCCCGCCCGAATTGACCACGGCCCGGAATCCTGCCGGGGATTCTGGGCCATGGTTGCCGTCCAGACGGGACGGGCCCCTTCATCGCGGCAGGAATCACATTCACCATGTGATCGGTGCTGGCCCCGCTGGTTCCGCTGATGGCGTGGTGACTGTGATTCCCCGCCGCGATTGAGAGTGGTTAACATCTGGGGGGGAACTTCCGGTTTCCCAACAGATGTTACGAGGCCATTCCCCACCACAGGGTATTGACTGTGGTTGAGCGTGATCTCATAATGTCTGAAAATACCCATTAATGAGATATTGCATCCATACTACCTGTGGGCAGTTCATCTGAGAGAGAATTCCTGCATCCTGCATACGTTCTCAAGTTTTATGATGATGAGGTGCTGTAGAACGATTGGCAGGCATTAACAATGGTGTGACTCTAATGAACAACATGGGTAACCTATTCCAGCTACTTATAGGCCGACTTAATAGAAGCCAGAGCATTCTTTTAGATTTACACTAGAATAGCTGGGATCAGGATTTAATTCATGGTTTTCAAAATACAATTTGCTGACCTTGGGTCATTATTTCCCAAGAAGCATTCAGCAGCTCACTTCCAGATACATGTGTTCTGGAAGTCAGGGATCATGTTTTATTGGTAGCTGGGAACTCGATTCAGGGATACTGTGTGTGTGTTGCTCAGAGCATGTGGAACAAAAGATTCAGCATTTAAATGGGCAAGAAACAATATTTGATATACACACACATGTAAGTTGTGAGTTTCACCATTTCTTATAAAAAAATTATAAATAGATGACTTGAACATAATGGTTTTCACTGAACCTGTCAAAAGTAAAATGTAATTTGTTCGACTGATCTCGAAGAAAAAAAATCCTACCCACGCAAGTCCTAATATATGGAATTACAAAATAATAATAATAATAATAATAATAGTAATAATAATAATAAATTATTAAATAACTTAATACATTGTTGAGCATTTTTGAAGAAGACTTTAAAAATGGAAAATGTTTTCTCAGGATTGCTCTGGTGTTTTTCTTACAGTATACCTTCAAGCGATGTTTCATAACAGATTTTCTTCCTGTAGGAATAGCTGCATATGATCACAATTGTGAACAATATCCATTTATTTCACTATTAAGATACAGCCTAGTACTTAGTTCCATTACTGCAGGCTACAGGCATAGGCTTACATAAGAAAATGGCATATGTTCACTGACCCCAAATCAGGAGTTTCCCTGTTAAGTAGGTAAGTGGTGATTAATGACACAGTGGCAACATATTGTGTCAAATATGAGATCTTCCCTAATAACTGTGAGTCTTGCAAGGAGAGGAGAATACACATGTAGTATTGCCAGTGCAGTGTTAATGTAGTCCTTAATACATTTTCCAGCATCTCAATTACATCCTCAGATTTTTTTCCAAGGATGCGCCACATAGCAGGCAGCTGTTCCCCCCACGATGGGGGAGCAGGAGTGGGGGGAAAGGACATTTGACTGCCTCAAGCCACACGGCCCAGGGAAGGGTAAAGCGTGGTAGCCTTCCCTGTCTCGTCTGGCTACACCCTTTCTCTATACCAAACTCACTCACCCATTTAGTAAGTTTTGTTTGAATTAATCACTCACTTCAGGGACCTTGTTATTTTTTTATTCTACTAGTGATAGGAACCGCAGTGGATGAACATTCTTGGCCTGGATCCTTTCTATATGCCTTTTCAGTCTGTATCTGGTTCATAAACGTTTGTTGCTACTTCAGCTATCCCTGAATATCGTCAGGCTTTGCCAAAAATATCTGATGAATAGTTTGCAAAATGGTGTCCAAAAAACTCAGTGTAAATTTTAACAGCCCCATATTCATCTGGATTGGAAAAGAAATACGCTAATACCACTTTAACAGCATTTTAACTTTTCTTATGCATGTTGCAGGGCTGATTGGTGCCCTCTGCAGCCCTACAATATGCATAAGAAATACTGAAGTGGAGTTAGGGTCATGTCTTTTTTCACCCTATGAGGACTTTTCCCACCCTATTAGGACTTTCATGGCCCATGCAAAGTCAGGTTCTGGTCCGGGCCAACATCTGGCAGCTGGTTTTAGACATGACGGCACCGTCTCCATGGGCTAAAGTGTGGAAATCCAGCATACCATCACATTTGAAAATGCCCTCAGTGAGATTTTTCCAAAGGCGCAGAGGTGTTGATCTAGACTTTGTGTGTACACACCATGTGCACACAACACACGCGTACTGCATGCAATGTGCATGCATGATGCACACATGGTGTGTGCATGGTATACGCTTATTGTGCATGTTGCATAGGTGACTGGTAACTGTCGATTGTAGGGGAAACAGGAGTAGGGGATTGGCTTTTCTATAGGGCATCCAAAAATCTGGGTGGGGCATGTGCCCTCATTCTCCCCCCCCCCCCACATCACCTATGCATGTGTTGTGCTTATCCTGCACTTGGCATGAACATGATCTTGGATCACCCCTTAATTGTAGATTGAATATCACAGCATTACCCTCAAGCGTTATGTATATGATTCTCTGAAGCAGCCAGGATTCAGCTGAAGGCCCTGGTTGTATTGCCTCAAACATAGCTGAATTTGGCAATAACTATGTATTTACCATTTTCATTTTCAGTGGTTGGTGCAGGTTTAGAATGGCTTTGTGGCTTTTTATTTCTCTACCAGGTTTTACAATCAGTGGCACTATTAATAGCAGGCTGTTGAGCACAATACGTTTTCCCTTTCTAGACCAGCTTTTGGGGTATCCCAAGGAAAAAATACGAATTGCTGAACCTTCAAGGTGGTAGGTTTGAAATTTGACCTATAGTGAATATATGTTGCAGGACTGTATTGGTGCCCTGTGCAGCCCTGCAACATGCATAAGAAATGTTAAAGTGGCATTAGCGTTGTGTCCTTTTTTCACCCTATGTGGACACCATGGCTGCCCGGAACCATTGTGGCTCTTTAAGGCTTAATTTATTTTACAACATTGGCATTTAGATGAGTGGCATTGATTCTAGTGCTCATTTAAAAATGCACCAATACCTATTGTAATATCTTAGATGCACATGCTGTAGATGAATTGTAATAAAATGTGTTAAGTGGTTACATGCAGGATCTATTTTACAGCCAGATGGTACTCTTCTATTCTGTGTGAAATAGTAGGCACAGTGGTAAATTATTACAGCAACTGATATGAGCTACACCTATGACTATATATTTGATGCTGCACAATACAAAAAAAATATTTTTTTTTTTCCTTCACTGCTTTTTAAGCTGAATATTATAAGCAAAGGTTAAGTAATTTAGGTAGTTAGGTTGTTCTAATTGGTATTAATTCTGAATGAATTAATGTTTATTGTACTGGCTAATAGCCGTGACAACTGTACATATCACAAAATATACAAAAGTACGCAATAATTTAAACACACCAAAGTTAAAAAAAACCAACCATGCTATAAGCCCAAATGGGCAAAAATAAAAAACGTATTCTTTAGTTTTAATAGAGACCCCTTAGGAGGCAGGACCATCCTGCAGGGTTTTACCTGCTGTATTCTCAATCTGTTAGCGGCTGCTCCAAAAACAGCTACGACATTAGTCACTTTTGCTCTCTTATCAGAAAGAAAGAACACCAACAGTCGGAGAGGAGACCACTCAGGTCTGGCATTAGTCAGTTTAAAAAATTGGTCATGAGGGCATGCATATAGAGGGCAAAGTAAAAGATAATGCACCAAGACTTCCACTTGTTCCGAGCCACAAATACATTTGCGGACCTTGTACGGCAAACCTAAATAACGACCATGTACAACTTTGATTGCCCATTACCTGAAGCCTTAAAGAGGTAAAAGCCTTCCTAAGGGTTACATTTGTGACTGATCCTAAATATGATGGAACTGATCGATCAGGAAGCCAGTATTTATAGCTTGGGGATATTCTAGAGCTAGAAGCCTGGGCCCTTAGAGACTGGTATTTGATATCGTCGATTCTACGCTTAATAAGCTTAGAAACTCCTTTTAAGGTATATATCCTAAAAAAATCCAATGAGAAACCCAGACTTCCAATTTTTTTTCAACTCCTGGCTACCATAAGTCCTTTCCCGGCCACTTGCCTTCAGTTTCTCCTCCAGACACTGTCTCGGGGGAGACTGAAACAGTGAATGAAAGATTTTCAACCAGTACTGCAGTATGTACCCATTTATCCTAGATACCAAGGATCCCATCCCTGTCTCTAGTCTCAGTATTGCAGCGGATGTTACTAGGGGAGCTCCCAGGAGATTTCACAACAGTTTATTTTGTAATGGCTCTAGAAAGTAGGTGACCATTTTAACTGGGACCCCATATCTGGGCACCAAGGTAAATCTGTGGTATCAGTTTCACCTGAAAGATCTTCAGTGCTGGTCCCGCTAAATTGCGCCCCCTGGCTCCGAGGAACCATAAGAGTAACACAATGGATGAAGTAGCTGTTTGCTTGACAGATCTCAAATGCATAGACCAGGTACCGTTTGAAAGTAAATACCACCCCCAAATACTTAAACATACATACTTTTTCTAGTTTTTACTTATTCAGGTGCCATGATTATAGTCTAAAAAGTCTAGAAAAGACCATGAACTTTTTTTTTTAATATAGTTAACAACCAGTTCCTCCTTTAAACACTCAGCACCAAAGTCGTCCAACAGGGGAATAAGACCCAGTCTGCAAGAAGATAGCAATACAGTGTCTTCATCATACATTAATATCGACACCTCTGCGGTCCCCAATTTTGGGGGCCATATATTTATCATTTTTGCAAAATTTAACCAGAAGATGATTTACATAAAGATTAAACAAAGTTGGGGCCAGCAAGCAATCCTGGCTGACCCCACGGGTTGTTGAAATTGGGGCAGTCAGAGTACCCCCTAATGTTGGTATGGGCCATCAATGAAGTATCCATATATAGGAATAATATTAGAGATAGCAGTTGCCTATCAATTGACAGTTCTGTGAGTTTATGCCACAGCCATTCCCTGTTGATAAGGTTGAATGCTGCAGTGAAATTGATAAATACGCCATAAAGGTTAACCCTCCTAACTTTAAATTTCTAAGTTAAGTGAGACAGCATGAAGCAATGATCCATTGTGCTCGTAGAACTCTGAAACCCTGCCTGCTCCTCCGCCAGGATGTTCCTCTCTGTCACCCATTTAGTCAGCCTCCCTAAAAGTAGTTTGGAATAAATCTTGGAAATGATGCACAATAAACTAATGGGGCTATAATTTTTTGGATCGGCACATTCACCTTTCTTGTAGATTGGCACTACAACCCTAACGTTCCATAGGGGAGGCACTGTACCCATTTTATTTAGCAAGGTAAAAAGATTAGCCAACACCACCTCCCACCATTATGGAAAGAATTTGAAAACTTCCCTGGGATAAAATTCAGAAGTTCGGAGTTCGGACCGACCTCAAATAGTTCGGTCGACCAAACTGAACTTTCGAACCAAACTCGAATTTGACCGAACTGTTCGGAAGGCCAAAAAACCCGGTTTTGAATGTACGAACTCGGTTCGGAAGTTCAAAATTCAACCAAACTCAAATAGTTCGGTCAACCGAACTGAACTTTTGAACCAAACTCGATTTTTGAACTGAACCAAATCGAATTTCAGAACTCAGTTTTGTTCACACAGCCCTACTGGAGCCTTCCCATTTTTCAGGGAACCTATTGCATCCTGCACCTCCTCAATGGCAACAGATTCCCAAGGAGGCAAATTTGACAAATCATTCACTGACATCAGTCTATCAGGAGGAACTGAGGCATTGAAAAGATTAGTGAAATGTTTCATCCAGTCCAATTAATTGATTTTGGGTTCTACATAAATAGGTCCATTACTCCAGGTACCATTCCTTCTTTTCTACCATGACCAAAAGGGAGTTCCATTGCTTTTTATAGTAGGCAGATTTCTTCCTAGCCAGTACCATTTTATACTGTTTCCTTAGCTTATAATATTGGCACCCGTTCATACGACTCTTATTTGTTTTGAACCGGCGGCCATTTTCCTGAAGTTTTTTTTTGCCTGTACACATTTGTCATCCCACCGCCCTGATCTTCGTGAGATCATTTTACAATTACCCTTGATTCCTGCTGACAATATAATACTCAGGTCGGTCTCCAGCAAATTCAATACTTCTAGGGCCATTTGGATGCTATCCGCCCTGGCTAACTTAAATCTCAAGTCAAGGGCAACCTCCGAGAATAGGAAGACTTTAACTTGGTTGCATACCAACATATTAATGATGTTGCTAGTTGTATTACATAGGCTACATTCACATCTGCGGTGGCAAGACCCGCAAGGGAAGACGCGGCAGCGGGGAGGATCTGGAGAGCAGAAGAAGAGCTGGTGTGAATGGGGATGTGCCGCGGCTTCCCTCTGGTGCAAATGGGGATGTGCTACGTCTTCCCTTGCGCATGTCAAGGAGCAAAATCCTGCCCTGACATGCGTGAGGGAAGCCACGACACATCCGCATTCACACCGGCTCTTTTTCATCTCTCCGTCTCCTCCCTGCTGTCACGTCTTTCCTCGCGGGTCTCGCTGCTGCAGATGCGAATGCGGCCTTAGATGTTGTTAGACTTTGCTTCAATGGTAAGACCAGGTTTAAGATTTCTTGGGTTATTTCTATGGTTGCTAAAATATATTTCAGCTAAAATAAAACATAGACCGAGTACAGTATAAACAAATTTATGTAAATTACAAAGACTCTTACGTTCTTCTTTATTGAAAAAGTAGCCTTTTTAAAAAAAACTAATTTGATTTTTTTTATATAAATGCTTTCAGTAATTTTGATAATCTTTAGATTAAAAATCTTGATAATTTCAAAATATAGAAAATATATTCAGGGACACTTTAGTTGGTTGCCATCTACTGAATTATTAAGTTATAGAGTGCTGCTTGGATTTCATTTGAAGTTCTTTATGAAGTTCTCTTGAGAAACAGTTACTAGGATACTGTATCAAGTATGGTAGCTGCTGTGGGTCATCCCCGCCCCCTTTAACAACACTGACAAGTTCAAAATGTATTTAAAAGAAAATGCCAGTTTACATCGAGGTGTTGTTGTTTGTTTTTCACTTGCTTGTTTGTTTTGAATTGTACCCTGAAAATCTAAAATAATTGCTAAGGATTATACAACAGAGTCCCCGATGACTTTGATGGACATTGTGTGGCTGTTACCTATAAAAATTGAGAGATGCTAGTCTGTGATGTTTGGGGAAGAAGTTATTTATCTACTTGTGTCTCAGTCAGATTACTTCATGACTGGTCTCCCAAATTAAAGGCTATGCCATGAGAATCCAAAAGCCAGACTAATTGGTTTGATGCATGGGCTAGCAAAATAATTGATTGACACCAAGATCACTAAGCAGACAGAGAGCTAACAAAATCAGATTAATGAAAACATATGGTAATTACAACTGTGGAAAAACAACTTAGAATCTGTAATGTAGCCTCAGGGTAAATAAGCAGGAGTGTGATCAGGGAGTGATTAGAGTTAAGAGAAGCCTTATTGTCTTTATAGAATTAACAGAATTCCTGATGGCTACAAAAGTGAAATTTTAGATGTGAAATTCAATCAATATTTTCAGTGACGGGTTTACTGCAGTTTTAGTGTCTAGGATACATGAGTATGACATGTTAAGCTCATTGTGATGACTTAAAAATAAATAATATATTCTTAAGGAATATTTTTATGACCAAGGATCAAAATTTATATATAATTATCACCTGCAGTCCATAAAAGAATAGTTGTATATAGTTTATTAGGTTATGAGAGTGCCCTACCTGTCTAGATTATTGTAAATTTTAACTAACAGTGCTACTAATTTTTTTCCCCAGAGAAGACAATGATCTCCTTAATGCAAAAGTATCTTTATTTTAAACTAAATAGAGGAAAGATAACGGACACAAAAAGCATAGTCCTCATTCATCCAGATGTTGAAGGGGATTGAGGGGTGCGTGTGATTACACAATTGTATTCCAAAATGCCGGACTAGATTTAGGTGGGGGCAGAATCCTAATTTACGCTGAGAAGAATGATTCTGCAGCATAACCATGGTCAGTGGGTTTCTGCCTGTAGTGCGGAAACATGAGCCTTGATACATGGTCTGTGTGCACCATGCATGTTGCAAAACACAGCGTGTGTGTTCTTGGTGAGCAATGTTCAAGCCTCATGTACTCCCATTCTGTGCATTACACAGACTCAGTGCACGGCATGTGCACCTGGTGTATGTTCTAAGTGCACATGCATTGTGCAGACTGTGGATCAGGGCTATATGGCACTCAACACCTTGGTCCCTGCTGCATACTGATGAGTGGTTAGACCACCTTAAGTGCTGACCACGTTGAAGGGTTTTTTCTTGGGTCTGCAGTGACAGTTCATGTGCAAGTGAGACCCTTTTTCCATGAGATGCCCCCATGCAATCTACACGTGGGTGCCTGCGTGTTCAGGCATTGGGGCGTCCCATGTAAACACCTCGGCCGTGGGTGGCGGATGTGTGTGTGCTCCCTCGCAACTCCCATCTCCACCCAAGCCCCACGCACGGAGCAACTGGCAAAAACGGCAGTTGCTCCATGCGTGGAGATTGGTGGAGGTGGGTGGAGATGGTTGTGCACCCATGTGCCACCGTCCCCACTGTGGGGCACACTCATCCCCCCCCCCCCATGCCCGTTTGAAAAGGGCCTGAGAGTGAGCAATCGGCATTGATGCCTTTCACTGTGAATAAGCCTTTAGCACACCTTAAGTTGAATGCGTGCAACTTACATGTGCATAACCTCCTGGTGTGCCTGGACAAATTAAGAGTGTGCCAGGAACTTGGAGAATGTGTGAAAAACCCTCCAAAACATTGTTAGCATAGAAAACAAATAGCTAATGTCTGAGTACTCAAGCCAACTTTGAGATAAGGCCTACCTTTATCATCCTTATTAAGGCTCAGTCAACAGGATGCTAGTTTATTGAACAAGTACCAGGCTTGTTCAATAATATTAGCACAAAAACAGATCTTGAGACAGATAAATAAATCTGATATGAGAGTTGGGACATTTGTCTTGTTTGTTTTTGTTTTAAAATTAAAATGATAATTGCTATTAGTATTTCTTCCCACATCCATTAAAAATAATGAGTCAAGCTTCTCCAAAATCATCGTAGTGACTTAAAAATTATGGTTTTTAAAAATCTGGGTAATTTTCTCTTGCTTTCTTGCTTATAAGAGCTCAGGGTGGGCCATGCCACATTTCCAAAAAAGAAGAGTCCTGCTGGGAGTAACTTGCTTAATTTCAGCATAAACAATATCTGTAGGACAACAGTCAGGTTGTTGGAGCCCAGGGCAGGGCAAAGTTCCCTACCCCAAAAGCTGTGTACCAAAGTCTTCATATGCCCAAGAAGGGAGAGTTGAAGGGAAGAGGCAGGTTCAATACAGCTTTTCAGCATTCTATTGGTTGCTGACTCCTAGCCAACAGGATGCTAAGATATCAGCTGAGTCTTTCTTTCTGCTCTCCCCCTCCCATTCCTGAAAATTTGCCATCGGGAAGCTTTCCCCTCTGAAAAAGCTTCAGCCCCAGCAAGGTAAGAAAACTGGGCAGGGAGCAGTGTGGCTTCTTCCTCCCTCCCTCCTTCCCCCCATCAGCACTGGCTAGTCTGTTTTTTGAGATTCTCGTTTTTCTCTGTGAGACTCCAATTGATTCTCGTCTCGTTTGCATTTGCAAGAGCATGAGCATTGTGATTCTTGCTGAGAAACCAAGTTTCAGCCCTAATCCTCCCTCACAACGGGGAGGCATCATTGTGCAGTATAACCATGGCTAGAGCTGAAATGAGTGTCCACAAAAACAGGTATACTCGATGAATTTCCGATACCCAAATCGACCCAACAATATTGTGTACTGATTAATATTGGATTTCATCCCAATTCAAGTAACACAATGTCCCAGAATGTTGACTTATGGTCCGTTTTTAAAAAAAAACTTCCATTCCAATTCTTTTTGGTTTCACGTCTCAGTATTCCCATTGCTAATTGAAAAACTGGAAAATCAGTACCAGAAGATAGCGATATTTTGAGTTTCTGGTAGTTGATCGATACCAAGATAGCCTGTTGATGTGGTACTTGAAAATGTGATTATTACCCGAAGGTACTAATTTAAGTACCTGCTTCAGCTCTCTAACCATGGTCAGCGCGTTTTTACCTGTCACATAAGAGTGGAGAAGAAAACTCTGTACCTGGGGTATACTTACAAGTAGTCAAATCACATGTAAATCATGACCTTGAAGAGAGGATGTACTGGGCTCTGCAGGATGACCCTCTATGTGTAAATGAGAGTGGGTGATGGGCTGCGATGCCACCCAGTTTGAATGTGGCTTTGCCACCACTTAAGTGTAGTGTGATACTTCAGTGTGCAACTTAGCTTCATACAAACCCCTTATGCCTGGGGACAAATGAGGACTGAGCCTCAAATCAGGATGATGCATTATAAGTAGAGCTGAAATGAGTACCCACAAAAACAAGTCTACCTCTTGAATTTCCAGTACTTTAATCAGCTCAAAAATATTGGGTACTGATCGGTACCCAATTTTGACTCAAACTGCATATCGACTTCTGGTCTCAGATTGTTGATTTCCGGTCTCAGCTTTTTTGTTTTCTATCCTGATTTACAGATTGATAACTGGAAAATTGAAAAATCGATACCAGAAATGACCAATTTTTCATGTATTGGAGCAAAGTGTGTCTGAAAAATTGTGCATTAGAACATGATAGCTTAATTTTATGTATGGCTTTAACGTTCCTCCTCAAAAACAGGAAGGTGCAAAAAATTTCTGCCTGGGAAGAAATTGTATGTAACCTTTTAATAAGGCATTTATCGGATTTCAGATCAGCAGCTGCCACTGGTATCGTAGCAATTGTTGACACTATTGGCAACTTGATTAATCCACACATGTAATGGTAATTTATAGCAATATGCACCTTCTTAGATAATGTCATTTTGATTTAAAATGGGAATTAGTAAACAAATCACAGCTGGTGTGGTGCACACTGTTTTTGTATAGTGATGCATATTCATGAATATTTCATATGGTAACAATTTTATTAATTTTGCTAAAGCAAAGAAACAAGTGAGGGATATTTTGTAAATTGATGTTTATCAAATAATGCAGTTTGCTCTTGACAGCTTTTTCATTTTTTTCCCTCCCCCCTCCCCAACCCCAAACACTACAAATCTTCTTAAACATTAAGTTCAATTCATGATGTGTTATGATTTCTTTAATGGAGACTGCATGTTCTGTGCATGGTATGAATCCGTACATGTCGGAGTATTTTCTGCTCTTATTGGCTTTTATGATGAGTAATCTCATCTAAATCACTTTAAATGACTTGTTTTCATGTGGGAATTATTGCAAACAAAAATGAATATAAAAAATATAAAACATATGCACCCCGTTCATTTTCAGTTTAAACTTTTTACCCCCAAAAAATTAAAAATCGCTGGTTTTACAAAAATGGTTGCTCTGTTTTTAGTGATTTTCACCTGAATTTTGCATTACTCAAGAACATAAAAGGGAATAATTTTATTAGGAAAATACAACATATTTCATTAGATATTTGTTATGTTAATAATAAATGACCACACACACATGCGTTTTCAGAGGTGCCCAATAAATTGGCCCAATTATTCAACATAAATGTTTGTAGACAAATGGTTTTAAGTCACCCACAGGAAATTGTTTATTCAATGGAAAAGGTTTTATTGGGGGATTAGGAATCCAGAGTGTTTTAAACAAGCAGGGCAATGGGATGTGTGTGTGTGCTGTGGCGCCAAGTTGCACTGCTGTAGGGCACCCAGACAGGTGGAACGCGTGGGGAGGGATTCAAATGAGCAGCTCCCAGCATGGCTACCGCAGCTACAGGAACCGCTGCCATGCACCCCCCTGCCATGGACCATGGAGGAGGGGAAGAGTGCTGAGCTGGCCTTTGTCCTGGGCACAAGTGCTGGGGGACCTGGACTCCCCAGCATTCCGGGCCACTTCTTGTGATTTCCAAAGGCCATTTCCTCTGTCCACAGTGCCTCTGAGCAGTCGACCTGACTGCTGGCGTCGCTGGCTGCTGCCATTCATATGAGCAGAGGCTCCATGGCCACCCATTGCCGTGGCGCTATTTGGCTTGCCCTGCATGGAACACTCCGGATTTCCCAGCAGTGCTCTGTGCGTTGCCATGAGTGGGTACTCCATGGTTCACACGAGTGTGCACTGGGGCGCTCCACCTTCAGACAGGTGGCTGGCTTTGTGGCTCCTGGGTGGCCATGCAGGGTAGCATCTCATCTGAAAATGCCCATATCATTTTCTTAAACTCAGAGGTGGCATACCATGTTTTGAGTTCTGTTTCAGTTCCACAGCAAGTCAACATTAAATTCCATTTATCAGTCATTACTCTCCTTTTTTTTTTTGCTGCCCTCTGTCCACCAAAATAAACCTCAATATTTACTCAGAAAAATGTTGTAATTTTTGCACTGATTTTCACCTGTTTTTGTTTTAATAAATACTGATAAATTCCTGAGATAAAAGAAAGTAAAAACTGAAAATGATGAGCCATAAATATTAGTCAAGTTGGCCAAGGAATGAATGAGCTGTTGTGACCTGGGAATAAATACCAGGAAATGGATCATGGTTATGACTTGTGGGGCACTTCTCTGATGCCAACAAATCTGGCCACTGCCTGAGATGGGAGGCTAGACTAGATGGGCCATTGATCTGACTCAGTGTTATGGGGAAAGGGGGGAAAGAGGGGTACTCAACCAGTCTCAACCACACGCATAGTACCCCTCGAGCCCAAAAGGATCTCTCTGGGTATAAATGCCCATCAGGATAGTATTTGGGCCCTTCCGAGTGCTTGAAGCGCGAGGAAGTTAGGCCCCTATCATCATCAGGCGTGGGGATGCAGGGGTCCTGTGGCTTCCTACCACTCACGGTCACCCGCAAGCACTCCAGGGACGGTTCTGGGGATGAAGGCACGGTGTCCCAAGAAGGTGAGGAAGGAAGGGTTTGGGGATCCAGGGAAAGGAGAAGGGAGCCTCACAAACCACAGGAATGGCTAGGGAACCCAAGGAGGGGGAGGGGAAGGGGACACACCCTCAGCCTTGCTCTCACACTCTCACTCGAAGGGGAAGGAGAGAGGGAAAACAAGGGAGGTAAGTTTACTACACAGATATGAATAGACACACACACAAAGCACAACAGGCAATAGCACAAGCACTTAGCTTCTCAACGTGACGGAGGCTAGTCCAGACAGGAAACCTGCTCACCAGCGCGGCTTGCAAGGCAGCTCTGGGTTAAGTAGCCCTGTCATTCATTGCCTGCAGCTGGAGGCTTCCCCTTCAGGTGAGCTGAGCTCCGCAGGGTCCTAGGTTCCGCCCCTATGTCACTCGGGGGGGGGGGGGTGCAGCTGCCGGCATGAGCATTGCATCTGGGAGCGTAAGTACTGTGATTGCCTGCTCCACTACCGGTTGTGTCATAACCCTCTGTTGGGGTGGCACCACAAGGAGGGCTAGGGATGGCATGGGATGCGGGGATGCCCTGAGACGGTGACGGAGCCCCATGACACTCAGTATGGCATATCTTATCATTTCTGCTGATTTCTCATTGGCTGCAATAGATTTCTTGCTGTGAAATCAGCTTGCATTCTATTTATATTAGTAGCCCCTCGGTGACTTCAATACGATTTTATTCCTTCCTTAAATATTATCATGTTGCTAGAGTACAAGCCTAATTGGCAATTCCAGTAATAAATATAATCTATTTATTTATTTATTTAGATTTTTAGCCAAGGCAGCTCGGTGCAGCTTACAGCAATAAAATCATATAAAACAACAACAATAATCAATATTAAAACAAACAGCAATATGAAATAAATAATATACTGTATATTTTTGGTGTTCCTTTTTAAAATTTCTTTGGAATAATTCCCACTTGGAAACAAGTCATTTAATGTGATTTTGGGTGATTTCAGACGTTACGGGGTCCATTGGCCCCGTACCGAAATCACCCCATTCATTCCCCGCCGGGGTCACCCCGTCACGCCGCAACAGACGTGCCGGGGGATCCCGGCGGGGAATCTGGGAGGGGGAGGGGCCGCGCAGCACAATGTGCGGTCGCACGGCCCCGCCCCCTCCACGGTCCCGCGACCTGCCCTCCGGGGAGACGGGCGGGCGGCGGGGTCAATGCGGCAGCCGCGTCGGTCCGGATTCGCCATGACCCGGGATCCCACTGGTGATCCAGGGCCGTGACGCCCGGCCAGATGTTACTTTTTTTGGGTCCCCACTGGGGATCTCTTTGACCACGCTTCCCGGGACATTCCCCCCGCTAGCCCGGGAAGCGTGGTTCAAATTGACCCCATGCGGGTATTGACCGTGGCGAACATCTGGCGGCCGCCAAACAGACGTTCGAGACACATTGACCACAGGTGCGTATTCACCGTGGTTCACTGTGATCTCATAACGTCTGAAAATACCCCCTGATGTGATTGCTCATAAGAGAAAAGGGCTGGGAGTAAGGGTTTTCAAATTGGGCCTCACAACATCCGATGATATTGGTAGTTGTTTACAGAAATGTTTGGATGGATTGTAAGTTGCTAACCATTTGAAAGTAACAAACCATAAATGTTGGGCAGAAATTAGTACAATGCTTTATTTTCTTCATGAGGGTTAATGATCTCTTTGTGAGGCTTTGCATTTACATGAATAATTATTACATTAGCTACATACACTGAGTTCCAGTAAAGCACTTACGTGCCCAATTCTAATACTTGTGTTAAATATCCAGTGTATAAGAGTTTGTTTAAATAGCTTATGCTGTGATATAACATAAAGCTGTGTATTGGCAGCCTAATGGGCAGTTAGGACAATTTCTCGCAATACTCCTGAGTGGAGGGTGCAGAGATGGGGCACAGTCGTCCAGACCTTCACAAGAAAAAGGTCTGTACTGCCAGCAAGCCCATGCAAGCAAAGCTATGCTGATCAACACGGCCTGTGCCATGGGATGTTGCCACAGGTTGTGCTCCATGTCAGCTTCCCCCGCTGTGGAAGGATGAGAAAGCACTGTTAGTGACTTGTCAAAGAAGCAACTCCAGGATTATAGGATCTAGAGAATATTGTTCATTGACGTCATTGGTGAACTGTTGGTCTGACATGCTGCTCCACAGCTGACCTATCAATTCCTTCCAATCGTGCAATCCAATGATTGAAAAAAAAAAAAAAAAAAAACCCTCACACTATGGAAGTGCTCTTTCTCTTGTCAATATTCCGTGCTACTTGAGTTAGTTTCTTAATGATAGAAGCAGTACAGTGAGAGTTGTTTATATGGTAGTTTCTACATAAAGTGTATTTATTGTATTGCATTGTATTGTATTTATTTTAACTTATATGCCACCCTTCCCATGCTGGGTTAGGGTGGCTTCCAATGTATTAAAAAAAAAAAAAGAGGGTATTTTTACACACACATTTCTCCTGGATGTTTGCTGTTACATCGTGAACTTTCTGTGTGTCTAAATCACTCACCCATATCTTAAACATCCGGATCTTTGAACTTCTATGTAGAACTTCTCCCAGAACTTTAGTGTGTAAAAAGTTCTCCTGGTAAACTGCTTTGCTCCAGAAATCTCTTGTCACTTGGTTTCCATGGCAGCCCCTCACGTCTACAGCTGCGGCTACTTTAGGCTGCATCAGGGCAGTTTGTGTGAAGAATGCATCCAGGAACTGCCTCAGGGCAGTGTGTGTGTGAAAAATGAATCTGGAACTTACTTGTGGATTTGTAAACCCAGAAGATTGAAAAATACGGAACTTTAACGTGTGTGTAAAAATGCCCAGTGAAACATTAAAAAAACATTCCCCACCCCAGACACTCTATTCCTAAATTTTGCACAAAACATTCCCTCCCTCCTCTCCACAACCACACACAACCCCCCAACAAACCCCAATCCCTATCCTGGCTGTCAAATGCCTTACCAAACAAAACGTGTTGCAGCACTTCCGGAAGATGCTCAAACTTGGGCTCGAGTGAACCTCAAAGGGAATAGAGTTCTATAACACTGGAGCAGCAACCGAGAACACTCCCCTGTCCCATGGACAACGGTAACATATGGAACCTGCAAGAGTGTGCTCCCGGCCGACCTCAACGGGCCATGACAGAGCATAGTAGGACAGGCGATCTTCAGATATGTGCAGTCCAGGCCATTTAGGGCTTTAAAGGTCAAAACCAGCACCTAGAATTGTGCCTGGAAAGTTATAGGTAGCCAGTGCAGACTAAAGAGCACTGGTCTAATGTACACACACACACACCTGTCCCTGAAAGTAGCCAGGTTGCCACATTCTCCACCAGCTGCAGCTTCTGAACAGTTATCAAGGGCAGCCCCACAGAGAATGCATGGAGGTAGTCCAGCCTCAAGGTGGTGAAAACATGGATGATATATTGTACTTGCTGGTTTCCATAGCTCAGTTGTTTGAATATCAGTTCCTATACCAGTAGATGAGAGAGAAAATAGAGTAGGCCTGAGACCTGAGTCTCAGACAGTGCCACACAGTGTTGTAAAACTGCCTTTGCTACATCATGAGATAGGGTATTTGTAAACGAGACAATAGCCCACACCAGGTGGGTGTTCAGCCTGTATTCACTCCCCATTTATTCGGTGGCTGCAAGATGCACGCTCCCATGTGCCACGGAGCCTCCACTCATGGCAGGGTCCTGGAATGCCCTGGGCCCACCATGTGGGCCAATGGTCACCTATGAGTCTGCAGCCATCTATTAGGGTGCGTGCAGCAGCGATGTGGGCAAAGAACCTAGAGTGGTCCCAGCAGGGCTCGCCACTCTCGCGCTCCCTAGGGCTTCTACTGTTTACATTGACTGGTCAAAAATGGTGCTTCAAAAAGTGTGTGAGGGGGAGCCCAGGAAGCAAATAGTGTGTGGAGGGGGGATTCCTGGACCCAGAAATCCCCATGACTGTAAGTCATGAGGGAAGGAGTGTGGAGTGTGGCAACTAACTGTGTAATGGGATTAGTGGGAGTGCCTGGACTAAACACGGGACTCCTGCAGGCTATCATCTGTTTATTTTCACCCAGAGATTCTAGAAAGAGTGTGGTTGACATGTTCGTTCCATATGTAAGAGATGGAGACAAAGTAGTTCCATGACCTTTTATTTCAACAACTTTTGTTGATGAGCATATGCATGTTTTAGGTTCACTCCGAGCCCTTCTACTTGCACACTCCTACCAACAAAGATGTAATCTGAACTCCATTAGCTTTGTGTGAGGTATTGGGCAGCCTAATGTACTGCTAGGACAATTTCTCTCAGTACTCCTGCATGGAGGGAGAAGAGATGGGGCACGACCTGTACTGGCTTTCCAGAACAGTTGCAAGAAAAGGGTCTGCAGTACCAGCAAGCTCATATAAGCAAATCCATGCTGATCAACACGGCCTGTGTCATGGGAAGCTGCCATAGGTTATAGCACCAGTGATGTATCTGGCACTGTACAATCTATAGTTACAGACAGGTCCTTATACCTAAGGGACTTACAATCAAAGGGTATTTTCAGATGTTACGAGATCACAGTCAACCACAGTGAACCACGGTCAATCCCGTGGCAGGGCCAAAGTGCCCTGAATGGGTATTTTCAGACGTTACAAGATCACAGTCAACCACAGTGAACCACGGACAATTTCATTGCGGGGCCAAAGCACCCTGAATGTCTGTTTGGTTACCACCAGATGTTCACCATGGCCGATTCCCACATTGGGTCAACCATGCTTCCTGGGCTCCCCGCGGGCCGAGCTCCGAAAGCGTGGTCAAAGTGATTCCCGGTGGGAAGCAATAAAAAGTAACGGCTGGCCGGCGATCACGGCCCGGAATCCCCAGTGGGATTCCGGACCATGGTCAAAGCGGCTGGGCGCTATGGCCACATTGGCCGCGGCACCCGCCTGTCTCCCCAGAGGGCGGGGGAGCATGGGGGGGGCAGGGCTGTGCGGCCGCATGTTACGCCGTGCGGCCCCTCCCCGATTCCCCGCCAGGATCAGACGGCACATCTATTCAGGCCATTTTTTTACCACGGGGGTGGTTATTTCATTCACCCCCGCCGGGGATTCACTGGGACAAATTGGGACGGCGTAACATCTGAAATCACCTAATGTCTGTTTCACAGATGCCAGATGTTCACCACAGTCAGTACCCACCAGGGGTCAAAAATAACCACGCTTCCGGAGCTCCGGCCCAGACCATCTCCGAAAGTGTCGTCAAAGCAATTCCCACCAGGAAAAAAAAAAAGTAACGACTGAACGGCAACCACCAGCTGGAATCAAAAAACATGATTACCAGCCAGGGACAAAGCATGCAGCATCGCTGCCAGGCAACGAGCAACAACACAGGCTGGGGAGGGAGATTTAAAGGGCACACAGCAGCAGGGGAATGTGGCGGGATGGAGCGAGGTGGATGGGAGAGGAGAACGGAGGGTGAGAGAGCGAGGTGGAGGAGGCACAGGCAGAGGAGCCGGTGGTCGTGCTGCACATGGAGGTGGTCGAGGGGCAGCCGCAGCATCAGCAGCCAGGACGAGCCACCCCAGCGCCTTCCAGGTGCTTTGACCATGGCCTGGGATCGGCATAACGTCTGCTGCACTGCCCCGGGCCGTGGTCTGCCAGTCCAATTCCCTGCCATGGTCCCGCTCCTGTCACGTCAGTTTGGGGCCTCTCTTGCCCACGGGTGTGTGTGTGTGTGGTTAGTCGGTTCGCCACCACTGGGAATCCACTGTGGTGAATCAGGCACCAGTAACATCTGAAATCATCCTAAGAGACAAGGGAGGGGGAGAGAAGAGAGAGGTGAACATTGGAAGAGACACGAGTACATTAATGAGATTGAGAAGTTGCAGGCTCACATGCGTCACTTAGTTACAGGGAACTAGATTCTGAGTGGGGGGTGGAGGGAAGGATGCAGCTTCACTTATGACAAGCTAGGGAAGGTCTGGTGGAAGAGGTGGGTTTTCAGGAGGGATTTGAAAGTTGTGAGGGAAGGAGTAGAGCGAACGTATCCAGGGAGGGAGTTCTAGGCATGGGAGTCAGCAAGGGAGAAGGGCAAAGACGTTTAGAGGAGCAAGGTCACAAGCAGGTGAGGTTGGGGGCAGAGGAGGAGCGAAGTTCCAAGGCGTGTGGCAGGATACAAGAATGGAAAGATATGGGGGATCAAGGCCATGAAGAGCCTAGAAGGTGAAGACCAAATGCTTGTGCTGAATGCGTTTTCGTAGAGGGAGCCAGTGTAGGGTAGAGAGGAGGGGCTGAATGTGGTCAAAGCTATGGGCAAGGTGGATGATTTTGACTGCGGAGCATTGAAACAGAGTTCATGGGACCTGATTGGAGCAGAGGAGGCCAGTAAGGAGGAAGTTGCAGTAGTCAATGCAAGAGATGACTAAAGTCATGGACTAAGATTTTTGCAATGGCAGCAGTAAGGTAGGGCTGGATTTTAGCAATATTATACAGAGCAAAGTAACGGGAATTAGCAACAGTCTGGATCTGAGGCTTAAAGATGAATGAGGGACCAGCTAGATGGTGACTCCCTCAATGAAAATTGAGAGGGAAGTAGGAGGGGAACATTTTGGGGGGAAGATGAGGAGTTCGGTCTTGGCCATATTAACTTTGAGTTGGCGGCAAAACATCCAGGCAGAGATGTTGGCAGGACAGCCAGCAATACAAGTCTGGATGGAGGGGGAGAGTGTGGGAGTGGAGAGAGAGAGCAGCGTGTCATCAGCATACCAGTGGTATGAAAGCCATGGGTTTCAACGATATTACCCAAAGAAAGAATGTAGAGGGAGAAGAGACGGGGGGCCCAAGACAGAGCCTTGGGGAACTCCCACAGAGAGGGGAAGTGATGTAGAGGTGCTACCAATTAGAAAAAACGTTGAAGCAGCAGTTTGAGGCATACAAAGAGAACCAGTCAAGAACAGAGTCCCAGAAACTAAGGGAGCATAGCGAATCCAGAAGGAGGCCATGGTCGACAGTGTCAAAAGCGGCAGAAAGATCAAGGAGGACAAGAACAGGCCCTTAGAGTTGGCTAAGAGAAGGTCATTGGTTATTTTGGCAAGGGCAGTCTCCGTTGAGGGCGGAAGCCCGATTGGAGGGGTCAAGGGAGGAATTTGAAGAGAGGAAATCCAGACAGCGCATATAGACAGCCCACTCCAGGAGCTTTGAAGCGAAGGGTAGGAGCGAAATTGGGCAATAGCTGGAAGGGTCAGAGGGGTCAAGAGTAGGCTTCTTAAAGTTGGGGAGATGGTGATGTGTTTGAAAGCCAAGGAAATGACCCAGTAGAAAGGGAGAGATTGATGATGTGCAGCAGAGAAGGCGCAGCAATGAGGGCAATTGCCGTTAGGAGGCGAGAAGGGATGGGGCCAAGATGGCAAGTGCAGGGGTTGGATGAAGAGAGGAGGGATATGACCTCATCAAGAGAAGCTGGGGAGAAAGAGAAGATGAAAGAAGAGAGGCAGGAGGGGGAACATCAGGGAATGAGGTGGGGGAGGGGAAGGGTTGAGAAGTGATAGCAAGGTGGAGTTTATCAATCTTGTTATTGAAGAAGTAGAGGAGATCCTATGCAGTGAGTGCAGAAAGGGGTGGGGAGGACAGTGAGGCTTCAGCAGGGAAACAAATGTGGAGGAGAGACAGTGGGGGTAGTGGGAGTGGGGTTCAATAAATGTGGTGTAATAGCGGTCTTTGGCCAGGGAAAGGACATCATTAAATGCAGAGAGCATAAACTTAAAGTTGAGGAAGTCAGCGAATTCATGAGACTTCCGCCAGAGGTTTTTGGCGGCTTGAGAGCAGGGTCTGAGGTGGCGGATGATAGGGGTGAGCCAAGGACGGGGGTAGGGCTGACACAAGAAGCACTTTATTTCTCACAAAAATATTGTGAGAATCGAGACTTGTCACCGAGATCTTGGTCAAGAATTTTCTCTCAAAATACAGTTTACTGTTTATCATTTACCTTTACCACAATTTACTGTTTACCTTATACCAGTTTACCATGTACCGCTTACTGTGTACCACGTTCATCCTGGTAATGCGCGAAATGCAAAATGCCACTTTGCACGTGCGCATTACTGGGATGAGCACAGTACATGGTAAGCGGTACACAGTAAATTGGTGTACAGTAAACGGTAAATGGCATTTTGAGAAAAAAAATCTCGACAGAGAAATGTTGAGAATCTGTATTTTTTTCTATTATCGTTTCTCACTTAAAATGAATCGAGAGTCGTGATTCTCAACAATAAACAAGAAAAAACTCAAGATTGAGTTTCAGCCCTAGACGGGAGTTTATGCAACAAATAGGATGGCAGGAGAGGGGAGCAAGGGAGTCAAGGATGGAAGAAAGGGATGAGTTGAAGGCAGAGACAGCAGAGTCCAGGCAGGTGGTAGAGGAGACAGATGAAAGATGGGGGGGAGAGGGAGGAAGCAAAGTCAAGAGGATCATTGGACTGAAGGTCATGGAAAGAGCAGGCTATTGAGGAAGTGGGAGGGGCAAGCGGGAGAAATGGAATGAAGCAAAGTGATGGTCAGAAACAGGAAGGGTGTTAAAGGAGAGATTTGAGGGAGAACGGTTTTTCGATAAGACTAGGTCAAGGGAGTGGCCGTCACAGTGCATCAATCTCTCAGTTCACAGGTGAAGGTCAAACAAAGAGGTCAGTGAGAGGAAGAGGAAAGGAGCAGTGTCAGAGGGGGAGTTCACATAGATATTGAAGTCTCCAAGAATGATGGTTGGAATATTGTCATCAAAAAGAAAGAACGTAAGCTATGCATCAAAGACAGAGAGAAAAGAGGAGGGGGAGCCTGGAGGGCGGTAGGTGACAGCCACATGGAGTTGGAGGGAGGAGTAGAGGTGAATGCAGTGGGCCTCAAAGGAAGAGACAGAGTGAGACGGAGGAGCAGCAAAGGCAGGAGACCAGGATTGATGTCGACTTCTCCCACTGTGGAAGGATTGTGAGAAAGCAGTGTTAGTGACTTGTAAAAGAGAAGCAACTCCAGGATCATAGCATCTGGAGAACATTTTTCATGTGAGACTGTTGACCTCACATTCTGCTCCATAGCTGACATAAAAATTCCTTCCAAATGACCTAGATATTAGAAGCTTTGAGGTACATCATTGTAAGTGCCTCAGGGGACACAAGGCTGTTCAGCATGTGGAGTTAATTCAAAGTTAACTAGTTGTAGCCAGGTGACCAGCAAACTGAAACTGGTTACCAAACCAATTATGCCTCACTGGGTCTTGATTCTATTACTGAATTCATGCTTCTCCACTGAACTTTTAAGAGTAAGAAAAATAAATCCCTTAGGCTGCTGTTGCTCAGTCTGGTCCCTGTCTGCCATCTGCTCAACTGGGAGAGCCCTGTCCTGTTACAAACCATATCTGATTATTTATTATTATTATTATTATTATTAACTTATTCAGGATAAGTTCATTCTTAGAATAATTCCACAGGCCATACTAGGAAGTGCAACGTGCTTTCTCACCTGATTTGACCTTTTGACCCCAAGACACGAAAAGAAGCCACGAAACAAGAGTAGAAGTAAGGTTATAGTCCCTCTAGGTTTGACCCCAAATCTCTGGATTTTGAGGTGCTGTCTCCAAGCTCCAGATGAAGCATTGATTTCCCCACATTGTGCAGAGGCACATGAATAATCAGGAGAAAAACACTTTCAGGGAGGTGCAAGAGGGTACAGTTGCACATACCTGACCCTGCTCCTTCTGAGTGTTGTGATGTCATAATGCTCAGCAAAGGGGTGTGGTCACATTAGAAAGAGGCAGGACAAAGTGACTCTCCCATCTTCTGCCCTCCTTGAATGTAATTCTGCCAATGCCCTTGAGTGTTAATACATCAGAAAGAGATGGAAGGGCCAGGGTCTTTTTTGCCTGCCCCCCTTTGGACATGGTCGCACTCAATCAGGTCAAAGCTTCAGGCAAGGTGGGTCTGAAAATCCAATTCCGACATTTTTTGAATTCTGCCAAAAGTGGCCATTTTGTTTCTGAAATATTCTTTTGCAAAAAGGAAAATAGCTTTTTGTTTCAGCTATAGGGCTGAAATTTCATTTCCAATTTTTTTTTAAATTTCCACAAAAAGTCCCCTCCGCGATAGCTGCGGCGGGGGTTTGGCGGCGCCCGCTTACCTTCCCAGGGAAGGAGGACGGGGAAAGGAGCGGCCGCCTGCCTGGACGAGGGAGCGGCCTGGTTGCTAAGCAACCGAATTGAAATGCGCCCGGGACTCTCGCGAGAGCGGGATTTCCCGGGCGCCATCTTAGACTCCCCGCTCAGCCGCTTCATTCGGCCGGGCGACGAGCGGGGAGTGGACCACGCGGCAGGCCTGTTGGACGGAGCCAGGCCTTGCCGCAAGGGGAAAGTGAGCCCAGCAAAGGGCTAAACGGTAGCCGCGACCTGGGGGACGCCTGGTGAGAGCCTCCCCCCCCCGGTGACTCGAGCCTCGAGGGAGCTCGGCCCAGGGGCAGAGTTCGGGGCACGTGGCGGCCGGAGGCGGCCCGG
>QEPC01014730.1:961988-1001600 GCA_003113815.1 Sphenodon punctatus | reverse complement strand
CAGTTGTAGGAGTTACCTTAGTGATAGAGATAGCGTTAGTGATTTAGTTTTAGTGTTTGTAGGAGTAGGTCTGTGTACTTATTAGATAATCCATTTACTTCATAGCATTTAGAATAGTTAATAGTGGTTAGATTTATTATAGACAGATATATATAATATTAGATTTAAAAAAATAAGAAAACCCCATATAAAAACCAAAGAACCAAATAAAGAACAAAAGAAAACCCAATAAAAAACGGAAAAAAACATATATATATAAAAAAAACCCATAACAACACTTCCCGAACGGCCAAACAGCTGAATCGAACAGCCAAACCGAACAGCCGAACGGCCTAACCGAACAGCCTGTTCGGACGAACAAACCAAACAGCCGAACCCGAACTCGGTGAACGAACCGAACGGACGAACCGAACGCAGCCAAACCGAACGGACGAACCCGAACCGTGATCTGTTCGCCCATCCCTATAGTTCAGGGATTGTGTAATGCACTGCACATTTTATACATTGCAGTGTAAGATTAGAACGGGATACATAATGGGACTTTATGCTGTGTGAGCCTTGATGATGCTTCCCTCTGTCTTCGGAAATGCTTGTTCAGGGAAGGATTATGAACTAGCAGTTACAGCATGAGAATGAGTGTCAAGACTCATTTAGTATCTGGGTTCTATTTTAGTATCTTGCAGTGACTCACCGTGTTACCTTGGAGGCAGATTACTTCATTTTTCTGTGCCCACACATTTTGATCTATATAAAATACTCATTTGCATAACTAAAATGGTTTGAGAATCCCAGATGGAAAGGAAGCTCAAAGTTCTGTTTGCCCTGAAAAAAATGTGGGTGGTTACTTAGAGCAACTCCGTGTTATTCCATGAAATACACCTTTTGGAGCCAGTAAATCCCATGCAGGACAAATGGAAATTCATGATGGAAAAACAATGTGTGTGCAAGGTATAATTGAATAGGACTATAAAACTTGCCGTTGCTTTATTTCAATTGGAGCTGAAATGAATACCCGCAAAAATGGGCATCCCTGTTGGAATGGCGGCACTTAGCCCGACCCAATAACATCAGGCTGCCCAAGTTATTGATTTACTATTTTCCATTCTGATTATCTGACTTTGAGTACCCATTTACCAATCGGTTAAATGGTAAATTGGTAAGAGTAATACCCAACATTTTCAGGTAATTACTAAATACTAGAGGTGTGCACCAGGGACCCATATCGTTATTCATTTTTGTTATTTAAATCTTTTGTTTTTGTAAATATCAAAATTTCGTTTTCATTTTTCCTTTCATTTTTTATTTCCATTGGTTTCAATGGAAAAAACATTTTGGCTGTAACTTTTTTGTTGTTCATTAGATTTGTATGAAACTTGGAGGGATTATACCTCCAACGGAAGGAGTTATGTGTACCATCTTACAATTATTATTATCTTGTATTATATCTTGTTTTATATTTCATTTTTGTTATTACAATAACAAAAACAAAAATGTAAATTTTCATTTTCATTATAATAATGAAAACGAATTGCACACCCTTAGTAAATTCATGCTCAATGAGGACTGAAATGAGAATGAAATTAATTCTCATGAGAATCTCATGAAAATCTTACAGCCCTGGCAAGATCTCATGAGATTCTCTCAAGAAACTCGAGTTTCTCAAAAATGCCCCAAAATGATCTGCACGTGCACAAAATGGCTGTGTATGAGCAGAATGGCCCTGGAGGTCATTTTTGTGCATGCACAGAGATTTTTTCTTTTCCTATTTTGAGGTTCTCAAGAATCTCACAAACATTTTGTGTTCCTCGCACAACTCTTGCGAGAATCTCGAGATGAGAAAATCTTGTCGAGAAGCCTATTCTCGACAAGATTTTTGAGAAGGGTGAAATCTCATTTCATTGGTAATCAGGCTCTCCAGATAGACTATCTGAAAATGTGGGTGTTACCCACAGGTAGCAAATGTATCACCCGTTTCAACTTGAATTTCCACCCATTCATCTCAATAATATCTCTTTGCAAATCTTTGATTTTTCATATCATTCAAGTGTTTATATAGAGCAACAGTGTCACCACACAAACATCTCAAGACACCTGATAAGTGTATGTGCTTCAGCTCAGTACTGGTACGGGAAAGTAAAAGTGGGTATTTTCAGACGTTATGAGATCACGCTCAACCACAGTGAACCACGGTCAATCCCACAGCGGGGCCAAAGCGCCCTGAATGTCTGTTCGGTGGCCGCCAGATGTTCACCACAGTCAATACTCATATGGGGTCAAATTCAACCACGCTTCTGGAGCTCCGGCCCGGACCATATCCGAAAGCGTGGTTAAAGAGATTCCCAGTGGGAGATCCCCAGTAGTGAGGGGAAGTTGGACCCCATCAATGATGGGAGCCCCAAACCCCCCCAGGCCACAGGGCAGACCTAACATTGGGTGTCTTCAGACGTTACGAGATCACGGTGAACCACAGTGAATACCCACCTGTGGTCACCATGTCTCGTACGTCTGTTTGTGGCGCGCCAGATGTTGGCCACGGTCAATCCCCACATGGGGTCCGTTTGAACCATGCTTCCCGGGCTAGCCAGGGGAAGGTCCCGGGAAGCGTGATCAAATGGACCCCGGGCCGTGACCAAGGAAAAGTCACGTCTGGCCGCGCGCCACGGCCCAGGATCCCCGGCGGGATCCCAGGCCGTGGCACGTTCGGCCGGACGCGGCGGCCGCATTGGCCCCGCCGCCCGCCCGTCTCCTCGGAGGGCGGGCGGCTGGGTGCATGGAGGTGGCGGGGCCGTGTGGCCGCACATTGCACCGTGCGGCCCCGGCCCCTCCCACCTTCCCCGCCGGGATCCCCCCGGCACGTCTGTTGTGCCGTTACGGGGTGACCCCGGCGGGGAACGAAGCCGGTGGTCCCGGTACAGGGCCAAAGGGCCCCGTATCATCTGAAAATACCCATCATCACCTCAGTCTTGTCTGTATTCAGCTTCAGACGGTTCACCCGCATCCAGTCCCTAATAGCAGCAAGGCACTGGGTAAGCACCGGGACTACAGGGCCTGGGTTGGATGAAAAATATAAATAGATTTGGGTGTTTTCCGCATAATGAAGACAACTCACCCCAAATCTATGAACAATCTCACCCAGGAGCCTTAGATTTGATACTGCACTGTTATATCTTCACGAAGATTTTGGACCCTGATACTCTTCCAGGGGCCTTCCATGGTTGGCGCCTCCATGCTTCTGAGGTGCTCTGACCAGTGTCTAGGGTTAGCAATGGCGGCCTTCCACCATACGGGTCAGACCACACACACCCTCAGCGTAACTCTACACCCCCAGATTTCTGGTTGACTGCTACCCTGTATGTAAGGCCAGTCAGCAGTCACAGGAATCTGCGTGGATCATCAGTCACTTCCTGATTCCTGTGCCTTGCCTCCTATGTCATCTCTTGGGCCGCTTTTATACGAGGCGCTGAAAAGTGCCTTCTGAGTCCTGCATTTAGAGAAAAGCCAGTAGAGATGGGCGAACAGAACCGAGTTCAGAAATTCGGTTCGGTTTGGAAATTCGGTTTGGTTCAGTCGACCAAACTATTCGAATTCGGTCCAAACTTCCGAACAACATTCGGAAATTTAAACCCCATTGAACTAAATGGAATATTATCTTTTAGGGATGGGCGAACAGAGCTGAGTTCGGAAATTCGGTTCAGTTCGAAAATCGAGTTCGGTTCGGAAGTTTGGTTCGGTCAACCAAACTGGTCGAGTTCGGTCCAAACGCCGAACTGCATTTGCCCAACCCTAAAAGCCAGTGCGCTCCATGCTCCCCGCGCTGCCAGAAGTGATGTGCTGACAACGGGGAGCACGCCACTTCCACCAGCACGGAGCATGGAAACACTCCCCACGCTGACTTTTTTCTAAACGCGGGACTCAGAAGGTGCTTTTCAGCGCTTTGTATAAAAGCAGTCTTGGTGACCCCAAGAACTCTGGTTCCTGGTGTGTCTTTGGGGCCAGCTGGAGCCTTGGTTCTTCTGTCCTTACTATCTGTTATTTGCCTTGTCGGCCTGCCTCACCTGTCCAGTCTGTCCATCAGCCTGCCTCACCTATCTAGTCTGTTTGTCTGTCTGCCCTGTCCATCTGTTTTATGGCTTGCCCTATTTCCTGGTCTGTGTGTTTATCCATGTTGGAGACCCTCTAGATTTGACCCTGCACTGCTGTACCTGCATGAAGATTTTGGACCCTGATCCTGCACTAACTCTCTCCTGCACTGATCCTGCACTTACTCATCGTGCCCAAGTCCTGTGCTCCAGACACCAACTAAATCATTAGGACTGCTTAGAACCTGGAACATATAATAATTCATCTGTCATTGTCGTAACGTATGGATCTGGAACCTGGTCTCTTACCACCATGCCCTAACTATTTAGGGCATTTTTAGATGAGACGCAGACCTGCAAGATTGTAGCTAAATGCACAAATTAGCTGCTTGTTTAAATGCTTCTTCTGTGAGCTTTCTACGAAAGCTCCCAGATTAGTAAAACGTTGACACGTAAGGTTTTACTAATCCGCGTTTTAAATGTCCCATGAGTCTCCCCAGCTGGTCTGACAAACAGTTGATAGGGGGATGGTGCCCAGAGCAGCACGCGCTTTCCTCAACTGCCCCGAAGAACAACCGATGGGGGTAGGGGGCCTGGTACAGTGCACACTCTCTCGGCCTGCTCCAACAAACATGTCAGGGCAGCTGAGAAGAGCATGCACACTGTTCCAGGGGCCCCACCTCCATCAATTCTTTGTCGGGGCAGCTGGGGAAAGTGTGTGCTCCTCCGGGGCCCCCTCTCCTCCATCATTGTCACATAAACGAGCTGCTTCTTTAAAAACACACCCGCTACCTTGCACATCTAGGTGGATCATGGGAGTTTTTTGAACCTGCAAATTTCCCCCCACATGTTTAAAAAACACAAAGAAGTGATCGGAGTGTGTGCATGCTCTCTCCAGCTTCCCTGACATGTTAGTTGGGGCAGGCAGAGAGCATGCGTGCTGCCCCTGACCCCCTTCCCCCATCAGCAGTTCTTCGGGGCAACTTGTGAAAGTGCATGGTGCTCTTGGGCCATAGATGAAGTGCCTCTGTCAAATACAAAAATGGCAAGTGGCATGACTTTAAACTAAACAATTATGTTTATGCCATTAAAAAAAGCAGACCCCCTTTCCTTGGTTAGTTGCACACTTACATGATTGAGCCAAATTTAGACAATCTGCCTGCCCTGGTCATCTTCCGTTTTGTCCCTGTAATGGCTGGAAAGAAAAGGCCAACTGGCAGACCCAAAGGTCATTGGTCAGAGAGCATCAACAGGCACCTAGTTCCGACTGGAATTTCTTCTCAGCATGCAACATCTCTGCCACGCCACTGAGCACCCTAGAGTCATCTATCTGTCTCCCCCCACCCCCACCCCCTTGGTGACCTGTACACTGTCCAAGCTGAGACAGCAGGAGTTCAATAACCAACTCAGTCATCATTTGGCAGAGCTACCCAAGTATTATTTCTTATTATCTCCCTTCACAAGTCGCTCTCTCCAGACTCAATTATTTTCATTGCTGATCTCTGATTTCTTTCAATTTATCAACATCATCCCAGAGTTGGAATTGAGTGTGCTATTCTAGGTACAGTTATACCAGTGCCATATAAAGATAGAATATTACCTTTCTGGTTCATCTTTCAGGTAATATACATTGATTTCTAGAGGCTCAATATACTTAAGAAAGTATAGTATGCTCAGTGTAGGTGAGTTTGTCTTTAGTATTTATCTTCCTTTCATCTATTAGACTGTGTCTATTCCCCCCCTCCCCCATGTATGCTACAAAAGTGAGGCAATTAAAATTAATGAATATATAGTATAATGGAATGAAAAGACCACAAGACCCTCCCTATGGAGGAGTGATTCTTCGCTGCAGTTTATTTTTTTTCTCTCCTGGTTCTTGTTAAAATATGCAAATAAGCAACGGACATCCTGCAGCCATTTTCATTAGCTTGTGGTGTCATTGGGAATATGTTAGCGTTGTTATAATGAGTGTCCTATATAAAGTATGAAAGTAACTTTTTGGTTATGGTGAGTGGCAGTTTGAAGTGATTGTTCTAGCAATATGGAACAACTTTAATGATCAAATGAAATTGTTATTTACTCTACTTATCATCCTTTTGATGGTATTCAACCTGATCTTTTGATTTTTTTTTTTGAAAAAATTATTATTCTTTTTAAAAAAGCTATGCCACATACTGCCAAACCTGTTAATCTACCCAAAGCGATCTGTAGTACTAGCTTCAGCATGAATTCTGTAGTAACTCGGGTCCATGCTTCATAGCTTGAACTGTAGTGCAGAAATAATAGCACATGGCACCATAATTGAAGTATTGTTTTGCATCTGTCTTTCTTACTGCTGGCTTCGGTCGCACTTTTCTGTAGATGCTGTAGTACTGACATTTAGTCAGTAGGTGGAGCAGCAGGTCACGGACGACTCGGTTTTTCCCACTTGACAAATCTTTGTTGACCCTTATTTAACACAGCAATATACAAAGTTCGGTGGAGGTTTTTGTTTTTTTTACTGGCGTAAGTCTAATTTGTCTATTGACAAATTAGGGCCTGATTCTGCAGCTTTGTTTCATGGAATCTCATTTAATTTAATTTAATAGGACTGTTCACATCATTATGGAGAGCAGGATAGTGCTTTAATACTAAGCTTGCAGTTTATTGTAAGTGTGAGAGAGTTGCATATTAATGGCCTGTTCCTAATCTCGCATGCATGCAGGTTGCGTGAGTGCAGCATTAAGCACGCAGGGGTTTTACACAGGTTGTGTATGGGCTGCGCACCAGTTGGGTGTACACTCTTTTGCACAATGCACAAAGGTTTAGGATTGGACTGTACAAACAAGTAGCTTGTTGAAATCAAATGGGATTAACCATTACAGTCATTCGGAAAGACACTGGCCACATTCACACCTGACGCGGTGCGATGGTGGTGAGACCCGCGAGGGAAGATGCGGCAGTGGGGAGGAGCCTAATTACGGAAGTAGCTCCCGCGCGGATGGGCTCCTGCTGCGGCGTGCCTTGCGCATGTCAGGGCACAAAATCCTGCCCTGATATGCCCGAGGCAAGCCGCAGCAGAACCCCATTCACACGTGCTCTACTTATACCATCGGCCTCCTCCCCGCTGTTGCGTCTTTGCTCTGCCACCATCGCAGGTGTGAATGCGGTCTTAGTGAACTCTCCTGGACAATCTTTCTCCTCCCCACCCTAAATAAAGCATATGAGAAACTATTTTGGTTTCTTACATTGTGTCCATTCTGCTTTCTGTTTACCAAAACAAACCCAAACTAACCAGCAATGGGAATTCCTGGCCTCTTGTCGAGACTGGGAAAGTGACTGGTTATTCTTTGTGCGCGCGCGCACACACACACACACACACACACACAATCCCTGAATCCAGTCCCTACTTTCAAGCACCGGAGGGAGCAGAGATGAGGACAGAGATGGAGGTATGGCCCACATCCATAATCTGGCCCTTCTCTTTGCTTCCCCAATTCTGAGTACACCCTTTAAGCGCACTCCCGCAAATGTCTATCCAAGTCGTAGAAATTATACGAATTACCAAACTGGAGCATGGCAGGGCCTGCACAAGGATATTTGGTGCGCTAGGCGGTCTCAGGCAGCCGCTGCCTCCGCAGTAAAATTTGGTGATGGCTGGAGGGGACAGGAGAAGCAAGCACCCCCTTCAACATGCCACCCTAGGTGGCTCTTCCCCCAATCCAGTGCAGAGTTTAGTGGCGGTGGCAGCAGGATCGAGGGCAGGAAAGGTGGTGGCAGAAGCTGAATAGGGGTGGAAGAGGTGCCCCTAAGCAGCCCTTCCCCTAATCCAGTGTAGATTTTAGTGGTGGTGGCAGTAGGATCGAGGGCAGGAGAGGCGGCGGCAGAAACTGGATCAGGGATGGAGCTACCTAGGAGACACCTCTTCCACTCCCAACCTGCTTCCACCACCACCTTTCCTGGCCTTGATCCCACTGCTTCCACCACCACTATTACTTCACGCTGGATTGGGAGTAGGGGTGCCTCTCGCCGCCCTCCAGCGCAGAGCTTCTCAGTAGTAGAGGCAGGACAGGCGGGGGTGGGGGGGAAGAAAGCCGCCCGCTCTGTTCAAGTTGTCACCCCAGGTGACTGCCTGAGCTACCTAATGGAAGCACCAGCCCTGGCACGTGGGAGGGAAGAGGTTCCTTGCCCCTGTTGGAATCCTTGGGAGTTACAAAAGGAAACAGAATTATGGTTCATTCTGCTTCGAAAACTGTGTATCAGTCATAGTAGAAACTTGATTGCTTCATCCACACTGTTTGATTAAGGCTGTTTTCACACAGATGCCGCCCCACGAGTGTGGGTGGGGGCACCCGTGTGAACGCCGCAGCAGGTGCGGGGGGGATGGGTGGGCACCCATAGGAACAGAACCCACGGTGGGTGGGGGTGCACACATTCTCCCACACTCCACCGATCTCCACTCACCTCCACCCATCACCCACACATGGAGCAACGGGCTCCAATGCCAGTTGTCCATGTGTGGAGATGGGTGTGCGCCCGTGGGAATGGGCACACACCTACCTTCACCCACTGTGGGCACCCACCCATTCCCTATCCATCCTTCCTTCCACCCACCCACTGCGGCCCATTTGAAAGGGGTCTAAATCTCAGATTACATGAAAAGGTACTTACACAAATCTCAAACATGAAATCATGAACTAGAAAGTCAGTCTAGTAATTAAGAATCAAACACATCTACTAAACTAAAGCTTCTGTGCATATTTTAATTATGCTATGTGTAGCGTCACCTGTGTCTAGGGTGAACTGGGTCCCCATCCCCCCACCCCGAAATGAAAGAAAAATATATTATCTTAAGTACCAAAGTAATTCACAGTACCAAAGTAATTCATATTGGACAGCCTGGGGATAGATATTAGGGAACATTAGTTCTCTCCAGCTCTCCAAACATGCTGACTCAACTGATAGCCAGACAGAGCCATGTGTGTGTGTGAGAAATTCTGTCATTTCCAACTCTGGGGTGCCAAGCAGACTATAAGGAGAGTGTATACCAGGCTTCATTTGGTGTTTTTACACACATTTCTCCTGCATATTTGCTGTTGCATCCTGAACTTTCTGTGTGTCTAAATCACTCACCCAGATCTTAAACATCTGGCTCTTTGAACTTCTGCATAGAACTTCTCCCAGAACGTTTGTGTGTAAAACATTCTCCTGGTAAACGGCTTTGCTCCAGGCAACTGTGGTCACTTGGTTTCCACGGCAGTCCCTCGTGTGTGTGTGTGTGTGTGTGTGTGTGTGTGTGTGTGTGTGTGTGAGAGAGAGAGAGAGAGAGAGAGAGAGAGAGAGAGAGAGAAGAAAGCATCTGGAACTTACTTGTGGACTTGTAAACCCAGAAGATTGAAAGACCAGCACTTTAAGGTGTGTGTAAAAATGCCCACTGTCTCCAGCCAACCCAAGACTCTGAGTCAGGATTTTACACATACACAGCTCTGCCCTGCCATCTGCTTTGACTGTTTGCTTCTGAGGAAAGGGAAGGGCACTGGAGACAGAGAAACCTGGTGCTAACTTAATCTGAGCATCAGTTTTTTCCAGTTACATTTCCTTAATGTCTGCTTTAGTAGGAATTTTGGTAAATTGAATTTTTTTACATAGCCAATAAAATTCAACTTCAGCAGACTCTACTGTATTGTGGAGCCGTACTCATGCCCAAGATGATCATTTGCAACATAGAGCATTTTTGAGGGCCCATGCCATAGCTGTTCAAACAGCAAAGAGAAGGTTTTACAGCATCCGCTCAGTCTCATCCAGCGGAGTTGTTCCGAGTGGTAAGGGCTCTGGTCAGTCCAGCCTGTCTCTGCCTGGAACTGGATTCATCCAGGGCCCGCTGTGCTGTGACATGTTTTTAGTGTACTTTGTACATAAAATTGCTCGCACTGAGCATGACTTTGGCTCTCCCATTTTGGAAGCAGTAGCAGAGCCATGGGTTAGGAATGCCCTGTCTGGTTTGTGTTTATGGGATGACTTTCAATGAGTGATGGCCACCGAAGCATGGATGCACTCGGATATGTCACAACTTGTGAATTGGATCCTTGCCTGTCCTTTCTGGTGTAAGCTGCCAGGGAGACTTTGGGGCAGATTATCAACACCTCCCTTTGGGAGGGGAGGGTGCCAGACTGCCATAAGGAGGCAGTGGACCAGCCCCTTCTCAAAAAAACATCACTTGATGTTGGTGCCCTGGTGAGCTAATGGCCTGTCTTTAACCTTTCCTCTTTAGGGAAGGTTATTGGATGGGGAGTGGCCCACCAGTTGCAGTCGCATCTAGACCTCACCGGCTTCCTTGACTTCTTGCAGTCAAGAAGTTAGGACTTTCATTTGGGTTATGGTATGAAGACCACACTTGTGGCCTTGGGGACCAGGGTCATATGACCCTGTTCGTCCTGCTGAATCTATTTGCAGCTTTTGACACTGTGAATCATGAGGTGCTGGTGACCCACCTGCGGGACCTGGATGAGGTGGACGGTGCTGTCTTAGGATGGTTCTGCTCATACCTGATGGATAGATCACAGCTGGTGATACTAGGGAACTGTATATCGTCCCTTGGAAGGCTCCAGTGTGAGGTCCGCAGGGTTTCATTGTCTTCTCTCTTATTCAATGTGAATATGAAGTGGCTGGGGGAGGTTGTGCGGTGCTGGGGAATCTGCTGTCATCAATATGTGGATGATACCCAGCTGTATTTATCATTTTCAACCGATCCAGACCCTGCGGTCTCATTGCTGTCCCAATGCCTGGCTGTTGTGGGTGATTGGATGAGGTCTAGCAAATTGAAGCTCAATCCTGACAAGACGGAGGTGATGCTAGTGTGTGGGACCGGAGGTCTGGGGGGATGGAGGAAACCTCTGTATTGGGGGTAAGTGTCCACCCTCCATTGGTTCCATCTGTGAGACAGGGGGTGTGCAGCTGCACCTAGATCTGCAGGTGTCAGCTGTAGCCAGGAGTGCCATCCGCCAATTACATCTGGTGAAGAGACTCCACCCATATGTCTCAGACTCCAATCTTGCCACTGTCATCCATGCATTTGTCACCTCGAGGCTGGACCACTGCAATGCACTCTACATGGGGCTGCCCTTGGTGACAGTCTGGAAGCTGCAGCTAGTGCAAAATGCAGCAGCCCACCTCCTTATGGGGACTGGTCTGAGGGAGCATGTAACACCTGTGGCCAGGCATTGCACTGACTGCCTATTGCCTTCTGGGTCCGATTCAGGATGCTAGTTTTGACTTATAAAGCCCTACAAGGCCTGGGTCCTGCGTATCTGAAGGATCACTTCACCCCTGTGCCCTGGGTGGCCCCTGCAGTCGTCCAAGAGTCAGACCACCTTCCTAGAGGCCCCACATTATCGGCGGGTCCATACAGACAGGTGGGTGATCTCAATGGTTGCTCCGTCGCTGTGGAACACCCTCCCGCCAGAGATCAATCTCAGTCCGAATCTTCTCACCTCCCATCAACAATGTAAAATTTGGCTCTTCCATCAAGCACTTAGAGAGGGGGGGAAGGAAGGGTGGGATGGGTTGATTGGGTTGGGATGGGATATTTGTTTTCTTAGCACAGAAATGGTTTTATATATTTTATTATGTATTTTTTATTATTATATTTTGTATTTTTATATTTATTGTTTTATACATGTTGGAAGCCTTCCTGAGTCACCATAAGGTGAGAGGGGTGGAGTAGCAAATTGCAATAAATAAATAAAATTAAATAATGGGCTCAGGGTGGCTTACAACAAATGAAATAGTGTCTTTTCTTTGATCCATCCCCATTAGAAGTGAAACAGCTTCTTCTTTTATTACTTGCAGGTAATGCCTGTATTTTCAGGTACCACATTGGGTACTTGATGGCTTTCCTGGAAACGTGAAAAGTCAGTAACTTCTGATACCGATTTTTCAATTTTCTGATTTATCGATTGGTATATCAGGTCAAAAAAACAGGGCAGAAATTTAAAAAAATCAGGCAAGGAAAGTTGACTTTCCAGGACAAGAAGCTGACTTTCTGGGACCGAAAGTCAACATGCAGGGATATTGTGTACCCAAATCTGGTCAGAATCAGGTACCAGTTGGTACCCAATATTGGCAGGTTGATTCAGGTATGGGAAATTCATCGGGTATACCTGTTTTTGCCAGTACTCATTTCAACTCCAATACTTCACATATTAGTTGCATGTTAAGCTTTTGATTTCCTCCATTTTGAGGTCCTGCTCAGGGTGCCCTGTCACCACCCACCCACCCCCCAAAAAATCAGGTATCTCAAATTGAGAACCCAAAACAGTGACTTGCCAAAAATCACTAGTCATTTTTGTCTATCTTGGCCCATTCACTGCCTTTAAACCAGCTCCAGTGTCGTGAAAATATTTACTTTAATTGTGTTTGGGGTGTTTTTTCTACCCCCGTCCTCAACAATGAGATTTTTGGTGGAATGTGTAAATTAACATGAAATATTTATTCCTTTTATTTATTTATTTATTTATATTTATTGGCCGCCCCCTCATGTCTACGGCATCCCGGGGTGGCTCACAATAAAAACAATAATAAAATACATACAATACATAACCCCATACATATGATCGGGTTAAAAAGTGACCCAGGTGAAAAAACCCAGGGTTAAAAAAATACCCCATGGCAAAATGTATTGGGGTAGGTTTTTGCAACAGGGTTTTAAAAAAGAAAACGAAACTGTTAATGGTAACTTAATTCCGTTCTGTATATTGTGTAGCTGAGTCCATTACAATGTTCTAAGGAGAGCCACTAACATGCAAATTTTTGTGAGAAGTGTGCACCCGAGGTAGGAAAATACCCCCAGAAAATAAAACATGGTTAAGGAAATCTCTAAAGTTCCTACTATGCTGATGCTCTATAATAATATCAAATAACATATTATGCCATATACAACATAAGTTATAACTATAAACAGAATGAAGCACAAAAGCTCTAGCAACTAACTTTGGATTTTATACTAGGTATTAAATAATTCTTCCTCTTTGTATAGCACAATAACACAAGAGTATAAAACAGTTTTCAAAAGAATAGTTCTATCACTGAAATACTTCAGGAAAACTGTACTAAAGCATATATCAGTAATATTACCTATTATACACAGTACATTTCTCTTCTGAGCTGATATGCTATGTCTCTATGTAGTATGTACTACAGCAGGGTTACAAATTCACTTCAGACAGATTTTAAATAACTTCTGGATTGCTTATTGGTTAAATGGTTTATGACTGGTGGAATTTGCAATTAAAAAAATTGAATTTGTATGAACTAAGCTTTGAGCTTTATCAATATTTCTGGTTTTCGACATGAAAATTGATGGGCATATTGATGATTTATTACATTTTCCTGTCTGTAGAACATTTCATCTTGTATCGATAGCCCATTATTTAAGATGGCTGAGCCACTCTCATTAAAAACAATGACAACCTACAGCGGAAACAAGATTGGGTCCAACATATTAAATAAGAAAAAACATGATCATGTCTTAACCTAAAAAGGAAATTTGCAGAGGCTTTAAAGTGTCTTTTGGTTCTGGAATAGGAAAATCTAAATGCAAGTCTGCAAGGTCAAACAATACTTTCTTTTTTTTTTTACTCATTCAATTATTGCTTAATTTGATGGCACTAAAGGAACAAGACAGCCTCTGCTATAATATTGCAGTATTTTCATAGTACAAATAGAGCATATTAACAGGAAGCCATTAAATAAAATTTATATATGAACGGTCCACTTGGTAGGCACTTTGGTTCAAGTGTTTTAAAGATTAAATAAATGTAACATTTTCACATTATTGTTCACTGTACAGAATACATACTTTTAAAATTAACGTTGGGGTCGAAAATCTCCATAGTTATATTTTAAGAGTGACACAAATCCATTTAAAACTAAAGCTATTTTTTTCTTCATAATTACTACTCTAAGTCGTATTTTAACACACCCCTCTCATTCTCTCGCTTTTCAAAACGTCTTCAACTGATATGGGTGGTATTTATAATACTGATTCCAGTGTAAATTATGTACAAGTCTTCGGCCAGAATGCATGTGAATCTTGTATACTTTTCACTGAAAAAAATTGTTGAAATCAGAGTCCTTGTTTTCGAAAGAGAGAAGTGGATAAGATAGAGGTGGGCAAAGATCATGTCCCCAAGAACTGCATACAAAATCATATAGCTGGGTGAGATCCGCAATACACACACGTACATGTGCACACGCAGACCTCTCCTGCTTTGTGATTGGCTGGAGGAGCCACAGCTCTGCAATCTTGGCTGCTCAGACTCAGGTACAATGGGGCCGATCCCATGGCCCGTGAATCTCGAATGTGCGCGGGAACCACGCAGCGCAATGTTCTGTCAATAGAGATCTACGCCGTTTCCACGTGGTGCACACGTGGATGGGATACGTGGGCCATGGTGCTGGGCCCATTTGAGTTAGACCAGGGCCAGTCATAAACAGGGCCAATGGGGCCCATGGCTTGGACCCCGCAGACATGCCAGTCCTTGTAGCCGCAGGCCCAGTGCTCCTGAGTCCCCAGGACAGGCTGTTTCTGTCGGGCCCTCTTCCCACCCATGGCTCTCAACTCCCAAGCTGGCTGATTCCTGCGGGACCATATCGTCTCTCCCTTTACTTTCAGTAAATCACTGATCCCTGAATCCCGCCCCATCCCCCGACAGGGGTGGGAGGTGAGAAAGGGAGTGAGATCACTTACGAGGCAGAAGCCTGTGTGTGCGTCGGTGAAAATTCATGACACTGTTTTTGTAAACAAACACCAGAATGTCAATTGTTGAAGGGGTGGGCCTACAGAGGGTGGGGTTATAGCTCCCACCACCACCACCATTTTATGTTTGCCATGGGACCTGCAAATTCTAAGACCGACCCCGAGTTAGACACAAGACCATTAAGGCAGGGCCGAGCCCAGGACCAGCCCTAGCTGAACGTGGCATCACTTGAACTGGTCAAGAGCTGCTTATGGCTCCCATAACAGTTTGCCCACCCCTGGCATAAAATACAAGTTGAACTACCCTTTTGCAGTTCTCTGACCTGTATAGCAAAAGGTAATAGGGATGGGCGAATGCGGTTCGGAAGTTCGGAGTTCAGTCTGAACTCGGCCTGTTCAGATGACCGAACACGAACCTGAACCTGAACATACTGAACAAACCGAACACCGAATGGCGAAATGGCCGAACAGTTCGGTAAGTTCGGATCGCGTTTGGGTGAGTTTGGGTGGCAAAAAAAGGTTCACTGGAAGGTCAAACATGACAGGGAGGTGTAGTCAGTCACTGAGGAGCAGACTTCCAGGCACCAGGGGTGGAGAGGCTTGCAAGAAACGAAACTAATTATCTGCCTCCCCCCTTCCCAACACCTTCTGAGCTAGTCACTGTTCCTGAACAGCAGGCGTTGAGTAGGATTTTTAGATTGCTTTAAGTTTCATTTCAGTTTTGTACTGAAATGAAACTTAAACCTTAAACTGAAACCTTGTGTTATGCATTTCACTGTACAGACTCATTGAGTATGTATGTATTTTACTACAGACTCCTATTCTGTTTGTGAATTCCCCCCATCCCATATATATGGGATGTATATATATCCATATATCCATATATATATATCCATAGATATATATATATCTCCATATATATATATATATGGATATGGATATGGGATCCCCATCCCATATCCCCAGATAGATAGATAGATAGATAGATGTAGAGAGTTGTAGGAGTTATCTTAGTGATAGAGATAGCGTTAGTGATTTAGTTTTAGTGTTTGTAGGAGTAGACCCGTGTACTTATTAGATAATCCATTCAGTTCATAGCATTTATAATATTTAATAGCAGTTAGATTTAGTGTAGATAGATAGATAGAATATTAGATTAATTTTTTTTTAAAAAAAAAGCCATATAAAAACAAAAACACCAAATAAAAATCAAAAGAAAACTATATAAAACCCTATAAAAAAACCAAAAAACCATATAAAAAACAAAAAAACACCCATAACAACATTTCCCAAGTGGCTGAACCGAACAGCCGAATGACCTAACTGAACGGTCTGTTCGGACGACCAAACCGAACAGCCGAACCTGAACTCGGCGAACTAACCGAACTGCCGAATCGAACGGACGAACCAAACACAGCCGAACTGAACGACTGAACCGAACAGATGAAACGAACGCAACCGAACAGCCGAACCCAAACCGCGATCTGTTCGGCCATCCCTAAAAGGTAATCAAGACTATAGGGTGCACAACAAAGTTCAGAAGTAAGAGAGTAAGTCTTTTTCTCCTTTCCAGTTTACTTTCTGTTTCACCACTTACCTAGTGTGTGATTTACACTCTTTGCCACCTCTGGATTAATCCACAATCTCAGCTAGGTACACTCAAACAGAGTAAATACAGGAACACTTTAAAGATGGTTGTTTCTTGTGAAGAGCTGAACCCAAACTTCCTTTCTAGTGTTAGGAGGGTCACTTGACAGATTGTCTGCATAAGTTAGTAAGACTACGCTTGTCATCATTATCATTTGAGAATCATAACTTATTTTAAATCCCTAAAACAAGGCACGCTAACACATTCTAATCTAAGAAATGCAGCTGTAAAGCATATCTGTTGATTTAAAGATGTTCCCAACACTCCTAATTTGCAGTTGTGCTGGTAGCAAACTTCATCATCTTGTAGTTACTACATAAACAAGGAAGTTACACAGGCATAACCATTGCCAGTTATTAAAATAATTATATGTTCTGGATATTGTAATTAGCAAAGGAAAAATCTTGCCTGTAGTACAGCAGCACAAGTGAGGAGAATAGGTGTAGTGTTAGAAAATGCTTTCCCCCAAACAGTTGGCATATAGATTAGAACAAGTATCCCATATTATGAATTATTTTCATTTCTTATTTAGTCCCAGCGGGTTGGTCCCCTCTAGTGGTGTGATGGCAAACCAGCCACAGGTTCATGAGCCTGGTACTACAGAATTAAAAGAACAAGGCCTTTTAACTTAGAGGGTAGAGGTTCATTCAGATGGAGCGGGAGTTCCCAGTTCAAACCCTGCTGCTGACAGTCCAGTCCAGGGTGTCCGGTGACACTTATTTTACTAATCTCACTTTCCCAAGCCCTAGACAAACATGGTAAATTTCTCCTCCTGTTGGTTAAGATGAGCAGCCTCCAGCTGCCATCAATGCCAGATCCATGGAAGGTGGGGTCTCTACAAGAATTTGTTTGTTTGTGTTATTAAAATTTAGAGCCTGCCTTTTTCTGAAAGCTCAGAGTGGCTTACAATAATAAGAACACAGAAAATACCATTAAAATACAGTAAAATGGCTTTTTAAAATCCCCATCCTCACCCCAGAAACCCACCCACCCGAAACCCTATTCCTGCTTGCCAAATGCTTTGCCAAAGAGAAAGGTTTTACACCACCTCTGGAATATACTTGGGCCCTGACAGACCTCTGGAGGAAGGGTGTTTGTAGCAGGCTGGCTCTTGCCAGCCCTGTTCCAAGCCACTCTGGTGGCTGGGGCTCCCCCTGTCTCAGTGGCAAGAGAAAAGCGGCCGGGCTGCCGAGAATTTGCTGGTGGCAGCACTTCCCTGTCTCCTGAGACTGACACAGCAGCAGAGCACAGTCATGTAGTTGACTAGGCGGTGCCACAGCAAGCACCTGCCTAAGGTAAACAGTTCTCCACGCCAGGAGAGCCGGAGGTGGGCTACGAATGCCACCTGAGTCATGTAGAGGGTGGGGCCTAAGAAGGTGTAGATAGCTCCTCCAATCAGGGTGGGCCAGGCTGCTGGGGCAGCGAGTTTAAAGGGCCGCTAACAGGGCCACTGAGGAAGAGGCAGATCGGAAGTGGGATAGCGTTGTCACAGGGAATGGGGGAATGGAAGGCGGGAGGCATGGGGAAGAAGAGGAGAGAAAGGAAGACAGGGGAAAACAATGGCCAGCTTCCTCTATACATGAGTAGTCTATCGGAGTATAGCTATCCCTCAAGGTGTTAGGTGGGCTTTCCCTCAAACGTAGAGGGCAACTCTTTTCATCATCGGGATGGTAAAGAGGAAGCCAATTGCCCCAAGGAGGAAACACACAAAGGATATTCTCAGAGGCTCAGGGAGATACACAGGACCCAGGGCACCGTGAAGAACTAAGGTGAGGAAACAAGGGAAAAATGGTTCTCCGGGAAGGGGGGGAGGGGTAAGAGGGACCCACAAGAGCAAGGGGAGTGAGGGGGAGTGGGAGGGCTTGCACACAAAGGAGGGGATATTGCAAGGGGAGAGAAGGAGAAGGATTGAAGGGCAGGGAGCAAGGGAATCAAGGATCATGTATACAGGAACACAAACTGAACGATTAACAAGACAAGGACAAACACTACTCTTACCACCTTTCACTCAGCAACAGGGAGGGGAAGAACACCAGAAGCATACATTCACTATTCACTCTACTCAAGGATTCCAGCAACGGAGCACACAGGGATACAGGGGCCAGCCTCTCAAAATGATTACCGCCGGCGGCTCCTGCCCCCGCCGGTCTCTTATATAGCTTGTGAATTCCCCCGGCAATTAGCGTGCGGCCCCAACCCACCTCTGAACCTCGTCTTGTGAGCGATGCACCTGGAGGCTGGGCGGGGCCAGGAATCGCCGTCAGCGTGAAGCGGCCCCGCCCCCGTTGTCTCAGGAGCCTCTTACTTCCTGGTCTTGCGCCCTTGCTGTTGCTAAGCAACAGGACGCCTGCCGCTTGTGCTTGCCCTGTCAGCGCTCACGCTGACAAGCGTTCTGGAAGCTGGGTGGTGAGCACTTTGTGGTGGCCTGTGTCTGGTGTGAAGAGGAGCTGAAACCTGAAGCAAGAGTGTGCCCAGGAGGGCTAACCCTGTGGCCAAAGCAGGGGCCAGACTGGCCCTGGTCTGAGCCCCACAGAAGGGGCAGGACACTTGGGCCAGTGCCCTGAAGGTTGGCCCGGTGAAGTCAGGGGCCTGGAGATGAGGAGGACTCTGGGCACAAGGGTGTTCAGTCTTGTGGCCCAAGAAGGGGAAGCGCTCAACAAGGCTGAGGGCTTGTGTGCCTGAGAATATAGGGGCCTGTGTAGCCCTAGAGGCCTGCAAGTCGTTACAGTGTGGGGCCTGTGAGCCCAACTGAACAGCGTAAATAAATTTTACATAGCACCAGGACTGTGTCCATGGCTTCCTGAGGTGTGCACTTGCCCCAACCTGAGGTCTGGGCCCGAGTGAGAACCTCCGGGGGCAGGGCCATGCTACAGAGTTCCATAATACTTGGGAAGCAACCAAGAACGCTTCTCTGTGAACCCTTGTTGTATGGACAAGATTGGCAGGTGATACCTGCCAGAGAGGGGTTGCAGTGAATCATAGAAGGAAAGGCGGTATTTCAGATATATAGGGCCCAGGCCATTTAGGGATTTAAAAGTCAAAACCAGCACTTTGAATTGTGGCTTGAAAATAGGGATGGGCGAACAGAATGCGGTTCAGATGTTTGGTCGTTCGGTTTGAAACCTGAGTTCGGGTTCGATGGTTCGGTTCAGCCAAGTTCGGGTTGGCCGAACTTGGCCGAACAGTCAAAAATAGCGCTGTCGAAACCAAAACTGAAACGAAACCAAAACCTAATTTTTGGCCCTGAAAAGATGTTTTTCCTGCCCCGAACTCATCCAAACACGACCGAACTGTTCGGTCATTTGAGAGTTTGGTTCGGACGTTCGGTTCAGACGCCCGAACAGACCGAGTTCGGTCTGAACTCCGAACATCTGAACCACATTTGCCCATCCCTATAGGAAGCTATAGGAAGCCAGTGCAGACTATAAAGCACAGGTGTAATGTACTAATGACAACCCACCCCTGAAAGGAGCTGGGCCACCTCATTCTGCACCAACTGCAGCTTCTTAACAGTCATCAAGGGCAGCCCCATGTAGAGTGCATTGCAATAATCTATCTAACAAAAGAATGGACCATGGTGGCCAGATCTGAATCAGAAAGAAAGGGCCGCAGCCTCCTCACCAAAAGTGCTTCTTGCCGCTGCAACAACCTAACAATCCAAGTGCAGCAAGGGATCCAGAATAGGGCTGAAATGGCAAGCCACTGTGGTAGCTCTTTCTGATGGAAAGAGCTCTTCTGCAATGAGCAGCATGGTGTGATAGAGACATTTATTCCGTTACTTTCATTCTGCTAATTCCACCATTCCACTACTTTCATTCTGCTACTTCCGCCGGCACTTTCCGATGTGCAAAATAGCAGAAAAATTGGTGGTTTTACATACACATTTCTCCTGGATGTTTGCTGTTACACCCTGAACTTTCTGTGTGTCTAAACCACTCATCCAGCTCTTAAACATCCGGATCTTTGAACTTCTGCATAAACTTCTCCCAGAACTTTTGTCTGTAAAATCTTTAGGGATGGGCAAACGCGGTTCAGAAGTTCGGAGTTCAGACCGAACTCGACCAGTTTGGGCAACCCAACCCAACCGAACTTCTGAACCGAACTTGATTTTTGAACCGAACCGATTTTCCGAACTCGGCTCTGTTCGCCCATCCCTAAAAGATAATATTCCATTTAGTTCAATGGGGTTTGAATTTCCGAACTCTGTTCGGAAGTTTGGAGTTCGGACCGAACTCAAATAGTTCAGTCGACCGAACCGAACTTACAAACCGAACTCGATTTTTGAACCAAACCGAATCAAATTTCCAAACCCGGCTCTGTTCGCCCATCCCTAAAAAGCTTCTCCTGGTAAACGGCTTTGCTCCAGGCAGCTGTGGTCACTTGGTTTCCATGGCAGCCTGTCATGTTTTTAGCTGCAGCTACTTTAGGCTGCGTCAGGGCAGTGTTTGTGTGAAGAATGCATCTAGGAACTGTGTCAGGGCAGTGTGTGTGTGAAAAATGGATCCGGAACTTACTTGTAGGCTTGTAAACCCAGAAGATTGAAAAATCAGGAACTTTAACATGTGTGTAAAAATGCCCAATGCTTCTTCTGACACTTTCTGAGATTATTCTGACACTTTCCGAGGTTATTCAGACACTTTCCGATAATTCCAATAATTCCAATGTCACAAAGCAAAGGGCATGGAATTAGTGGAATGCCAGCGGAAAAGTTGCGGAAAGTCGCAGGCAATTTCGAAATGGTGGAATGAAATAACGGCACAGAAAAAGGAGTTGTCACTTCAACCCTAGTCCAGAAGCACTCCAAGGCTGCAAAACTGCATAACTAGAGGAGGCTGGACCCCCCACTCAGTGACAGGGTGTCACAGATTGAAGGTCCAAACCCCCACTTTACCGGGTTTGAGTGACTCAGTTTCCCTTGCGTACAGCTCTCTTGAATTAGTTTCTCTCTCTAGTTAATTCAAGTGTGCCACAATGAAACTCCTTTGTCACTCAAGGGCCCGATCCTTCCCGTTTACAGGCTCTTTACTGTCTGGGTTCGCAAGAGCTTGAGGGCTCTTGTTGCTCACCTGTGTTCCAACGTTAGACACAAACACTTCTTCATAAAGATAAGAAGTAAGTTTATAGATTACATAAGCAAGATAGTTGATACAGAGTGGTTATTAGAAATCAAAGGTAACTATAACGCATTCCTGATCTATACTGGTTGAGTTCCTAAATAAGCATAAACATCTTACCCTACCAAGGTCCATACGTTTCTGATTCTTCTCAGTCCTTAAACATAAGCGGCTGGGCGTTGGGTTCTTAGTTGGAAAAGAGCAAAAGCATGTCTCTCTCTGCTCATGTTTCTCCAGCCTGCTGCTGGCAGGCAGGCTTTCACATGTAGATCAGCTCTCAAGATGACTTTAGGATAGAAGAGCTTCTTCCAGGTGACTTACTGGCTCATTTAAATAGTTTTTCTCCCCCTTTGTCTCTGTTCCCACCTTTGGGGAATCGTGGGGTCGGTCACGTAGCCAACCCAGGCAAACACGGAGGCCCATCTAAATCTCTACAGGGTTCCGTCTGGCAAGTGTTCTGGAATACACATTTTGGTATCTCTTTGTATTTCCTATAGCCTGGTGACACGTCAGAGTCCTAATTTGAGTTCTACAGCTCTCAGTTGTAACCTTACATACATGTGGACCCTTTGGCATTACATATTTACCAGACTTGTAGTCTACATGTAGTCCCATGTTACACGTGTGTGACCCTATGTTTCTCCGTGACACAGGGATCCCATTTCAAATCACAGGGTCAGCCAATCATAGGGTCCTTTCCATAAATGTACAAAAAACACCTGATTTGCTTCCGTGAGAAACTACAAGAGGCAAATCAAGTGCAGCTTTTGTCATGTGGGAAAACAAAGCCGCAAGGTTTTGCCAGCAATCATGCAGGGGATGCAAGACCGGATCTGGGGTTTTGGCATTCCCTGCATGATCACCACCAAACCCATATGCCGGTGGGGTTGGGATGTGCTATTTTTTCTCCTTTTATGTGTTGTTTTAGCTTTGATGCTTTTAGTGATTGTAAGCTGCCCCGAGCTGTGTGTGGCAGGAGGGGAAGGGTAGCAATTTTTAAAAATAAATAAATACATTTTCCCACATGACAAAAACCATGCCTGATAGGGATGGGCGAACAGAATGGAGTTTGGAAATTCGGTTCGGTTCAATTCGGTTTGAAATTTGAGTTTGGAAATTCGGTTCGGTTCAGTTCGGTTTAAAATTTGAGTTCGTTTCGGAAGTTCGGTTCGGTCGACCAAAGAGACCGAGTTCGGATGAATTCCGAACTTCCGAACCACGTTCGGCCATTCAAAACCAGGTTTTTTGTTGTGTGTTGCCACTAGGGATGGGCGAACAGAACGGAGTTTGGAAATTCGGTACTGTTCAGTTCAGTTTGAAATTCGAGTTGGGTTCGGAAGTTCGGTTCGGTAAACTGAACAGACCGAGTTCGGTCCGAACTCCGAACTGCGTTCACCCATCTCTAATGCCTGATTTGCCTCTCACAGTTTCTCTCAGAGGCAAATCAGATGCATTTCTGCGCAATTATGCATGTCGGAAAGCACCCATAATCACTTCAATCTTATCTGGATTCTGCTTCAGTCAGCTCACTGTCATCCACCATTATCCAATCCCCAGCAGCAGCCAAACATCAGGTAAACACAGAGACTGCTGGACCTGGTTTGGATGAAAAAGAGCTGTAGAGCTGTGTGTCATCAGCATATTGATGGAACTTGACTTCAGACCTCTGGAATGGTGGTCTGGGCCCACTCCTAGCGTAGGAATATTTGGCTGACACTTGCTGACTCACCTATTGGAAAAGGGGAAATTTTACTGTAAATAATGTTTGAGGTTCAGTTAAATATAACTTCCTCCTTGAAGAGCAGGGCTTCCTGCATTACAGGTCCTGTGGACCTTTGTGTTATTTCTACTTTACTCACAGGTTCAATATGTTGGAGGCCCCTTCTTGAATTGTTACAGACCATCCACAGGCTGGAGCATTCCATGTTTGAGGCTATCTGGGCGTTATATTATACCACATTGCTTCTCAAATTAATGTTGTCTTTGAAATGAATTCATGGACCCCATGTATTGGGGGTCCCTGTGGAACAGCCCCTGAGACAGCAATAACATCATGGTGCCCTGTATAAAAAGGGGCTGGCCTAAGGCATTGTCACCACTTTTCCAGGTATCCCTGCCCCTTGTGGGGCACTGTGACATCATGCCACTCCATGGAAGACGGAACCTTCTGCAGCAGGGAAGTCCAACCCAACCTGGACCAATGGGGCTTGTAGAGAGTAAGCCCAACCCAGGAGCAACAGAACCCTTTGGGTCCTGTTAGGCTTGGGTCAGGTCATTTGTCTTTAAGTCAAATATAATGCTCCCCCATAATTTTTAATGGAGTGACTGTCTGACACATGTTTTCTGTTTGTTGGAGCAGGTACTGCAGATGTTAAGAACCAACAGTAAAGTAGATCTTCAGGGGCTCCTGGAACAACATTCTAAAATGTGCTGGGCCTGGAAGGTTTCCTTCCAGCCTGACCCATGTTGAGGTGCTGAGTTTGGAAGCATTGGTACCTAAATATATTAGAAGAATTTAACAAACAATGGGCTATGCACAAGTGTACAAAAACAGAAAAGGAGTATTAGACCAAGGCTGAAAGGATGACACCATAAAGCAAAATAACTGTAAGAACTAATGTTTCAGCGTAGATGAGACTGCCAAACTAAATTTATTCTCAAGGATGTAGTGGTAAACCTTTCTGTATCTAAAATAATAGACTAGGCTTCTCTTACGTCAGATCTTTCCTGAGAAATGAAATGCTATCACTTCATGGTCTCAGGGAATGAACCCACAATGTGGACAGCAATTCCTTGGAAGAAACAGCTGATGGTTTAGGCCAAGTCCTCAGCCCTGTGGTGCATTGACCACGTGAGGTACTTCCCAATAGTCCCTACTTAAGGAACAGTTAGGGCTGAGATGAGAGCAAGTGTTCCCGTTCCGCAGGGAAATAGCAACCTTTCTGGAGCACTTGTGAGTGTTTGTCAGTATGTCATCAGTCTCTGGGGATTCTGCACTTCTGCCATTGTTAATGTCGATGCCTCTTCATATACCATCAATTTAATATTTTCTGGCATTTTTAGACATTTTTCATCACTTTCCAATATTTTCCAATCATTTTTTGTCACTTTCTGGGACTTTTATGATGGTTTTACAACACTTTCAGGACAATTTCCAGTACTTCCCCGGCACTTACGTGTCTCCACAGCCACTGGAAGGCCCGCAGTCCAGGAGGCTGCGGGTGCAGGTGCTTCAGGGGCAGGGTCTGATGTTGTTCACCATAGGCCACCATCGTCCCCCATTGTTGAGACAATCCCCAGCAGTCCAGGGCTGGTGGATCCCACCCTAGCTGCTAGAGGCAGGCCCGATCCCCGGGCAATGGCAGCAGGGAGAGGAGGAGGAGCAGCAGCAGCAGGAGCAGCTATAGGGGGCACAGGGAGAGTGGCACAGCATAGTGGGCAGTCCATCAGCCTCAGGGTCCCAGTACTCCCCTTCATGGGACATCACTCTGATTTTGGACAGCGAGGCAGACACTAGTTCCACGGAGGAGATGTCTGGAGCTGAGCTGATGGCTGTCCGTCTGAGAGCAGTATCGCCACCATGTTCTGCCCCTCCCAGCAGCGCTGCCAGTGGTGCATCACCCGGTGCGGGCCAGAAGGCAGGAGGGGGCAAAAAATCATCCATATGGGCGCATTTTAAGTTGGTGTGGACGGATGATCCCAGGGAGGTGCAGTGTACTTTGTGCCGGAAGGTGGTGAAGCATGGGCAGGTGCTCACCAACCTCGGCACAACTGCCATGGCGAGGCATCTCAAGGGATGCCACAGCGCTGTGCTGCTAAGCAGGCAGACAGGGGCAGTGGATGCCAGCGGGTTCCTGACTGCGGCTGCCAGTCATCTGCCTCCATCAGCAGGCAAGCATCCTGCTCCAACAGCTGCCTCTAGCAGCAGGAGCGGTATCGCTGGATTCGCTGCTAGGGGGGAGCAGCAGCAGAAGCAGCGTCAGTCCACCATGGAGGAGCTGGGGTGGGGGCAGCTGCCAAGTCCCTCGTCAGCTGCAGGACATGGAGAGTGGCATGGCTTTTAAGTGAAAGCCACGTGCGTGTTGGGGGAAATGATCGCTCTGGATGGGCAGCCCTCAGTGGTCAGGGACATGGGGTTCAGGTTCTTGATTGGCTTCCTGGCCTCCCAGTTTAAGCTACCCTCGCACACCACCCTGAGTTGGCAGGTAGTGCCAGTCCTGTACCGGGCTTTAAAGGAGCAGGTGAGGGAGCAGCTGGCAGGGTCTGGGGGTGCCATCGTCCACTTCACCACAGACCTGTGGTTGAGCAGGAACGGCGCACTGGTGGCAGGACCCAGAGGCAGCATTTGGCAGTGGCAGAAGGGGTCCCAAAGCAGGGTATAGGTGGTCCCTGCTTCAAGCGGAAGTAATGGACGGCCCACACACATCCCGGAACATCGAGGCAGCCCTGACCTCCATGGTGAGGGAGTGGGTCACACCAGGCGTGCTCTTCACCAAAGGGTGCGTGGTCACCGATAACGCGGCCAACATCTTGAGGGCAGTCCACGAGGGGGGCTTCACTAGCATCCCTTGCATCGCACACACCCTTCACCTGATGGGCAGGGACGCTCCTGGCTTGGGGGAGAAGGGGATTGGGGCCTGCACCCTTAGCTCCCTGATCGGGCTGGGGTGGAAGCTGGCCGGTTTCTTAAACTGGAGCATGAAGGGTAGCGACTTCCTCTGGGCAAAGCAGGCCAAGCAAGGCTACCCAGTGCACCAGCTGGTGCAGGATGTGTCCACCCGATGGAATTCGACCTTCCTGATTCTCAAGTGGCTTCTCGAGCAGAAAGCAGTCTTGCATCAGGTGCAACTGGTGACAGACAGTGGGGCACCTCCAGGGTACAGTGGGGTGGAATGGGAGATCCTGGTGCACACAGTCTTTGTTTTGAGACAGTTCCTGGCCGTGATGGAGACCGTAAGCTCGTCCATGGCCACCATCAGCCAGGTGACCCCTCTGGTGCAGAGTCTCCTCAGGAGGCTGGGGGAGATTCTCCAGGGCTGGGATTGTGGCCCTCAGGGCAGGAAGCTGGATGATGAGGTGGCTGACCTGGTGTGGCAGCTGGAGGCAGGGCTGAAGGCACGTTTCAATGAGCTCCTGGGGCGGGCAGAATACGTTCTGGCAACCATGTTGGACCCCAGGGTCAAGGGCAGCATGGCATGCCAGACATCCCACCATGGCCACTGGAAGGGTGAGCTGGTGGAGAGGGTCCAGCAGGCAGACCGGGCCCTGGCGAGTGTGCAGCAGCAGCACCACCAGCAGCAGGATGCCCCTGGTGATGGTGGGAGTGCGAACAGCCACCCCTTTCAGCTGGCGGAGTCTATCCCTGACCCCAGCCCTAGTGGTAGCAGCACCAGCAGCAGCAGCATCCCTATTGCCAGCAGCAGCAGCTCCCATGTGCAGGGCAATCTGGCAAGCATGGGGGAGTGCACAATAGGGCAAGCAGCATGGCTGAGGGCAGTGGTAGAGGTTGTGCCCAGGCAGAGTTACCAGAGGGAGTATGATGGTGCCTCAGCAGCAGTGGAGATATACCTGGAGGAGGAGCCATGCATAGACCCCAACAGCGATCCCTTGGCCTACTGGGCCAGCAAGACCAATGTGTAGCCGACCCTGTCCAAAGTGACCAAGGGTCTCTTGTCCTGCCCACCAACCAGTGTCCCCAGACAGCGGGTGTTCTCCATGGCGGAGGACATCTGCTCTGAACTGGCTGAGACTGGGGGCCAGGTTGGTGGAGCAGTTGCTGTTCCTGAAGGTGAACCTTCCACTGCTGGGATTCCCCAAGCTGCCCCTGGACATGGATTGATAGTGAAGTGGCACAAGCCATCCCATGCCAGGGGCAGTCTTGGGACAGGACTGCTCCTCAATCTGTGCTGCTGTGCTGAGGTGCTGTCTTTCCATCCCAATGCCCGGCACCCCCCCCCCTCTCTCATACTAGATGGCCTCAGGCAGCTTATCTGACTGACCTCATGACAGAGGGTGGCATTGGGAAACTGTAAGCCTGCCAGCCGGCCTCTGCCTAGATGATCTCAGCCCGCCTATCTGACTGGCTCTCTCTCACGCAAATGCTGCACAGTCTTCGCCAGCCTATCTGAGTGCCCTGCCAAGGTCCCAGCCTGCCTTCCCTACTGCCTCTCATGCCACGCTGCCTGTCTGCCCACCCAGGTTGCAAAGCTCAAAGTGTGCCTCAGTCTGCCTGTCTTCTGCACATGCCATGCTGCCTGTCTGCCCACCCTGTGGGCAAAGCTCAAACCCTGCCCCAGCCTTCCTGTCTCTCATACCTAGGTGGCTGTCTGCCTGCCCTGGCAACGGTGTGTGATGTCCCCCACTGGCCTGGTAATCCCGCTGCTGTGTCTTCTTGTCCATGGGTGCTCTGCCCTGGCCAATCAAAATGTGCCCGAGCAATCCTGTTGCTGCTGTCTGCTGCTGTATGGAAGCTCTTCCTTGGAAAATCCTACCATCCTGGTTCCATGGGTGCTGCACACAGGCAAATCCTGCTGCTGCCGTCTCTGCTGTGCCACGGGTACTGTGCCCTGGAAATCCAATGTATGCCGCTGCTGCCAATGTCGCCTCTGCTGTGCCACGGGTTCTGCTACCGAGCAATCCAATGGCTGCTGCCAATGCTGCCTCTGCTGTGCCACTGGTTCAGAGACTGGGCAATCCAGTGTCTGCTACTGGGTGTCCACGTGATTCATCACCGAGCAAGGCTTGACCAATTGGCAGTAGAGCTTCTTAAGTTCTGTTGAGTACGAGCCAAGCCTGCAATGCCTGGCCAAGTGGGGGTGCTGCCAGTCACCAAGCCCTGGCTGGGCCTCTGCCACTGCTCCACCCATGCCAGCCAGCCTGCAAGCTCCTCTTGGCTATTTCCTTACCTGCCTCAGGGATACCTCCTCTAAGTCCAAATAGCTGTCTGTGTCCAACAGGAGCACAGCTGTCTGTCCCTGGGCCATGCTGTAAGTGAATAAGGACCCTCCACATGGGAGCTGTCATTCCAATTCATCCAGAAGCTGCCACTCCTGTCCCAGGACCCACCATCAGGGTCTGTGGCCGTCATTCCGCTCACGGGGAGCTGTCATTCTCCTGCATCAAGTAACAGCCACTCCATCTTCAGGACCCACCATCAGGGTTCTGGGGCCTATGTTCCAGGAAGGGAGGGCTGCCGTTCCACTGCATCCAGAAGCCAGCCATTCCAGCCCCAGAACCCGCCCTCAGGGTTCTGGGGCTGTCAGTCCGCTTACGGGGAGCTGTCATTCCACTGCATTAAGAAACAGCCAACCACTCCAGCTGCAGGACCCACCGTCAAGGTTCTGGGGCCTACGTTCCAGGCAGGGAAGAGGCCCGGCCAGAGCTTGGTGACTGGCATGGCACCCATACATGGCCGGGCATTGCAGGCTGGCATCCTACTTGCCAGATCTCAACCAACTCTTCTGCAAATCGGTCAAGTAGCCTTGCCCAGTGGTGATTCACGTGGCCAGCCAGCCAGCCACCGCCTGCCATGACGGCAACTAGAAATGGAGAACCCAGCCAGCATAGAGCGAGCAGACCTGGGGTGCCAAGTGCCAAGCCTTCCCAGTCTGCTTGTGCTGCTGCTGCTGGGTCTCTGACGGCCTGCCATGCCACCACAGGCACCCCTGGGCATCCCTGGAGCACCCCAAACTCCACCGAACGTTCGGGGGCGAACGAACTCCGCCAAACCAAACAACTGAACCCAAACTCGATTCGTGAACTGAACCCGAACTTGGTTTTGACTCAAACGTCCGAACATCCAAACCACGTTCTGTTCGCACATCCCTACAAAGCAGCCACTATAATCACGTTTCATTCTCAGGCTTATGGTTCAGATCCGATCTAAGAACTTACATAAACTTGGAGGTATTCATTTCAACTTATCATTTGTCTAGGCATTGAGTACCTAAATACAGTAACCAAAATACCAAACTGACCAAACCAAAATATATATGTGAATATTGTTTCCATGGTGAATAATTATTCAGATATTCAGTGACCTATCAAACAATGCAAATGATACTCACAGATGAGAAAACACCTAGGCCACATTCACACCTGATGGTGGTGTGGTGGCATCAGCTCCTGTGAGGCAATGTTACGGCAGGAGGAGGAGTCAGATGCCGGAAGTAGTGCCAGTGCGAATGGGGTTCTGCCGTGACTTCACTCACGAATGACAAGGACCAAAATCCATCCCTGTCATTCGTCAATGAAGTCTCAGCAGAACCCCATTCACACCTATGCTACTTCCAGCATCGAGCTCTTCCCCCTCCCCTGACCCCCGAGTCTTTGCCTTGCAGGAGTCAGTGCTGCCACACTGCCATCAAGTGTGAATGAGACTCTTTTCATTTCAGTTCTAGTTTTAATCTCCCTAAGATAACGTGACAGTTTTGCAAAACTTTTACAGCAATTTCCAGCACTTCCCTGGCACTTATGCGTCTCCACAGCTTGCAGGGGTGTGTGTGAGGCGCACATGGATTGGCCCTGCAGGAGTCAGCCCTGTAGCAGCTGTCTACATTTGTATATGTTACAAATCATCATATGTAAGTTTACTCAACTAGCAATTTTATCGTTTGCAATTTACTGTTAATTGATTCTCAGTGAAAGAAATGTTGGCAGAAGTCAAAATGTACCTAGCTTTATATTTCTACTGATATTAAAAGCATTTTAATGCCAGGCATGTGGCTAAACATTATTTGACTTGGGGGAGGAAATTTATAACCGCTGTTCAGTGATGTATAGTAGATAAAGTGTGTGCTCTCATTTAAACAGTGCTAATTCATAAACAGCCAGAAAGGATTCCCTTCTCTGGCTGGAATTATAAAATGTGTTCTTTTAATAATAATAATAATAATAATAATAATAATTAATAATTAATAAATAAAGAACACACATCATGCCAGTATTTGCAATAATGTAATTCTAAATAATTACTTCAACATACCTTCTAGTTCATGGAGTACTGTTCTTACGAAGATGTAATGAAATGTCCTTTAGTAAGGAAATCTATTACTGTATCAGTTTGAGGAAGTCTATATAAATTTGTAAAGGATTAATTTTATATTAACAGCCATGCCTTACTCTAACACGAATGCTAATTTGAATGCTTCAGTTGATTTTAAGTGACTCTGAATGTGCTATGGTACAATAGCATTCACCTTAATCATCACAGCCAAGTCAAATCCACTGCTGTTTAAATATTCCATTCCAGTTAGATGAACATATCTTGAGGGTAGGATGGGTAACAGAGGGGAAAAAACCCTGTTCTGACAACCTGGTTAAGAAACGGGGGGCCAGGCGGACTAAGAATATAATTTGGTGCCGATCTGAAACAGCATTTTATTGAAATGGTGAAAATGCATTGGAAAATCATCCAAGGCTTTCAGTCACTGAAGAATTAGGGTTCAGTCCTGCATTGGTTATTTGTGTGAGTGAGTGAGCGACTCTTTTGTAGAAACATTCTTGCTACTAAAGGTTTTTGCTTGGCACAATATGGCCTGTTGGCTGCTGTGCCATTAAACCCCAATCACTCAGTCACTCATGCTTCTAAAGGTTGCAGACCCAAGTCTTAAATTCCAGTGCTGCAAATCCATTCCCGTACATCAAAGAAAACTGAGATTTCCTAGTCCTGTTTTTATTTAGTACATTGGAGAAAAACCGGAAATGGAGTGTTAGTTTTGTGGTACAAGGCCCAGTCCCAGAAAGCTTTACTTATCATTGGCTAAGTAAGGACTACTCGCATGGTTTTGGAGTATCCGCCCACCTTGGGTACCTTGTGAGGTATGGGCTCCTCTGATCTCCCATACAAGTAAAAGCTCATTGCTGTGTTTTTTCTTGCTTCTATAAACATGGCCATGTATCATTCCTGGAAATACAGCTACTGAAAGTTGCTGTTTCTGGGAACAATGTTACAGTACTGGCAATGATAATTGGCTTGTTCTTTTAGAATAATTCCCAGAAGGATTGTTTCCACACGGCAGGATTTACAAGAATGAAATGGCAACAGGGTTAGCTGGGTTACTCCTGAACTATGGTGGCACCTTGTAACGTCATTCCCAGAAGCGCTGTTTCGAGAAGACGGAACTTCTGAGAATGAATTGGCAGTGTCGTGACCTGAGGTATGTGAAGAAATGTTGACTCCCTCGCCAGGTATTGGCTGATCTCTAACCTTCCCTTTTTAGGGAAGGTTATTGAGTGGATGGTGGCCCAGCAGCTGCAGGGGCATGTAGACTGCACTGTTTATCTGGATCCCTTTCAATCCGGTTTTCATTCAGGCTATTGCATGGAGACTGCGCTTGTGGCGTTGGTCGACGACCTTCACCGTGAATTAGATCAGGGATTTTGTTAGATCTGTCAGCTGATTTTGATATCGTTGACCATGAGATGTTGGTGACTGGCTTGTGGGATCAAGCTGGAGTGGGTGGGATCATCCTTGACTGGTTCTGCTCTTTCCTGGCCGGGAGGACTCAGCGTGTGGTGCTTGAGGATTGTTCTTCATCTCCATGGGACCTCACATGTGGTGTCCCACAAGGCTCTATTCTGTTCCCATTCTTGTTCAATGTGTATATTGCCAAGAAGCTGGTCCGGAGGCTGCAGCTGGTGCAGAATGCCGCAGCCCGTCTCCTTACAGGGGCAGGTTGCAGGGAGCACATGACACCAGTGCTCCAGGCTCTGCACTGTCTGCCTATAAAGCACTGGGCCAGGTTCAAGGTGCTGATTTTAACCTTTAAAGCCCTTCACAGCCTGGGCCCTGCTTATCTGCGGGACCATGTCACTCCCCATGTGCCCGTGCGACCCTTGAGATCATCTGTGGGAGCCTTTTTAGAGGTTCCCCGGGCAAGGCGGGTGGCCACTGACATTAGATCTTTTTCGGTGGCCTCCCCTGTGCTGTGGAATTTGCTCCTGGAGGAGGCTCGGTTGGCTCCCACTCTCTTGCTATTTTGGCATTTATGTAAGACCTGACTGTTCCACCAGGCTTTTTGCGAGGGGGAGGGGCAGGGGGAGGGGTTTTTCTTTTCCCCGCATACTGTATTTTTAACTGTTTTAAATTATTTTATTGTTTTATTGATTGTTGTTGTTTGCCGCGCCGGGCTGCCCTTTGGGCAGGAGCGGAGGGATATAAGTTTTATATAATAAATATATGCAGCCACTTGGCGAGGTCGTGAGACGGTATGGGGCTGCGGTGTCATCAATATGCTGATGACACCTAACTATACCTCTTGTTTTCATCTGACTCAGACCCGGCAGGCCTTGTGCTTACCCAATGTCTGGCAGCTGTTGGGGATTCGATGAGGGCGAACTGACTGAAGTTGAATCCCGACAGGACGGAGGTGATAGTGCTGGGAAAGGCAGTGGATGTGGCAGTTCCCATCCTTGATGAGGTCCGCCCTCTGCTGGTATCCCAGGTCTGTAATCTGGGTGTGCTTCTTGATCCACCTGGATTTCCAGGTGGGGGCTGTGGCGAGGAGTGGGATTAGCCAACTACATCTGGTGTGATGGCTTCAGCCATATGTTTTAGATAGTGACCTGGCCACCATCATCCATGCTTTCATTTACCTCGAGATTGGACTACTGCAACGTGCTCTATGTGGGGCTACCTATGGTGATGGTCTGGAGACTGCAGCTAGTGCAGAATGCTGCGAACCATGTCCTTATGGGGATGGGTCACCATGAGCACATTACATCTGTGCTCCAAGCTCTGCACTGGCTGCCTATAGTCTTCCAGGCCTGGTTCAAGGTATTGGTTTCGATCTATAAAGCCCTATATGGCCTTGCCCCGACTTACCTGTGGGACTGCCTCACTCTCTGCGCTTTGGAGCGGCCTCTGCGGTCTGCTGGGAGTGCCCTTCTTGGGATATCCCATGTGGCCCATGTGGCCACTATGGAGAGGGCATTTTCGGTGGCCACACCTAGGCTGTGGAACTCCCTCCCAGTGGAGGCCCGGGTGGCCCCAGAACTCCCCTCCCTCCATCATATGTGTAAAACCTAGGTGTTCTGCCTGGCTTTTGGTGAGGGAGATGGGGTGTAGGATGGGATGGGGAAGAGGGGAGTTTTAGTTTTGTGCATTCTGTTTTTATTGTATTTCTTGGTTTTATGGATTTTATATGTTTTAACATTGTAAGCCGCCCTGGGCTGCTTGGAGAAGGAGGGGAGGGGTAGTAAATTATTTTATAAATAAATAAATAAAATAAATAGTAGGATTGCAGTCAACGTGAACGCTATGAAGTATGGCAATTTTAACGTTTTCTCCAATCATAATTAATTTTCATGGAACTTTGACCCTTTCAGTTCTGCTCTAGATCATACGGCTTATGACTTTAGCCAAGGGAAACTGCAAAGGGCGTTTTTACATGAGATGCTCCCCCACATGTCCACCCAATGGATACTTGGGGGAGTGCCCATGTAAAAGTGGCTGTGGGTCAGCATGCGCTCATGCGACCCACTCACCTCCACCCAATCCTTGCTGTCTGCTTCCATACGATCTTGCAGCTTTTGACCTGGCATGGCCTGAAATAGGGACTCTAACTCTGACACCTGTCCTTAGCTTGACCTCTTGACTTTTTGACCTGGATTATCCTTGACTATGGGTATTTTCAGATGTGACGGGGCGCAATTTGCCCTGCCACGGAAACACCCTACTGATTCCCCGCCGGGACCAACATGTAACGGCCAACAGACATGTTGGCCACTCCCAGTGGGAAATCCGGGGGGGGCGGGGCTTCAGGGCACAACGTAGGACCGCACGGCCCCACCCCCCCTCACGCTCCCTAGGTCGCCTGCCCTCTTGGGAGATGGGTGGGCACCATGGCCAATGCGCCCACAGCGCCCGCCCACATTGACCACGGCCCAGAATCCCGCCACTGGCCATGGTAGGGGGACAGACGTTACGGTCCCCTTGATCACAGGGGGGAATCACATTCAACATGCAAATGGAGATGGTTCGGCTAGGACCTCCATTTGCATGTTGAATATGATTCCCCCCCGTGATTCACAGGGGGGAACATCTGGGGGGGAACTTCCGTTCCCACCAACAGACATTACGGGATCACGATCACCATGTGGGGATTCACCGTGGTTGAGCGTGATCTCGTAATGTCTAAAAATACCCTATGTTCCCTCCTCATTTCCCTTGTCCTTCTCAGTGTTTGGACAGATGGACGCATGCTCCCAGCTCAGCAGCTTGCTGGTTTCTGGGTCTGGCATACTGTGCCTTCTACCTGTGACACATTGACTCAATGAGCTTGATCTGGGTCCTTGGCCTGTGCGTTTCCCCCTCTTGTGGGCTGTGTTGCAGTGCAGCAATTGGACCCGCACCTTTGGCACTTCCATTACCCTAACCCATCTGTAAAATTGTTACATTTTAATGGTTAGTCACCTCACAAGAGTATCTCTCCCGTATTAGAAAAAATACTGTGGTCTAATTGGACTTTGTTGTTCACTTGTGCGGCCTTCTTGTTTGCTTTACAAAGTAATAAAACTGCAGAAGACATATGCAGTGTCAGGCAGAGTCACCTGTTTATTTCCACCTTTCTCTGCAAAACACGATGGTACATTGCCAAAGCATCTGCATTTAGAACACACAGAGCCCTTCCACAGTTCTGCCAATTATCACTGTTGCACATTTTGAGTCTCTCCTGCCTGCCAGCAGCAGTCCAGTAAATTCTGTACAGGATTTCCTCCTAAAAGAAATTTCATTTGAAGTCTATAGTCAAGCTAGTAGGTTTTAATTTATTTTTTTTATGAATTCTGCTTTGCATTTGCTCATTTCCCAAGTTTATATATTGACCTTGGAGATTTCTGCTTTCATCCTAGCTGATGTTTAAGAAGAATCTGGTAAATGATAGATTCTGGTTTTTTAATATATTTTGATAAGGCTTCAAGGAAAGATAACAGGACTAGTGGGGTTTGGAATACAATCCTAAGTCAAGTTCATCTGCTATTTAAAAATTCATTGAACTTATACAAGTTTTCTGAAATGTTCATTCCTGCAAGGGACACTCTGCCCATCCTGCAGATAAGAAGCATTTCCCACTCCCCTGAGAAATGACATCAATTATTTCTTTATGTTTTGGTTTTGGGTGGTTGCTTTTTTTATTTTATTTTTAAGAGTGAATTTGAGCAGGTCCACTTTTCCCAGCTGCTGCTGTACAACCCAAGAAAAGATATAGGTGTCAAAAAGAGCAAAATATGTGCCATGTCATCCAACTTTGAAATAACCTAGGGGAAAAAAATTATTGGCCTGATTCTCAGGAAGAGTAACTGCATGAGGCTCCACAATAAAGTCACTTCGAGCATGCTCTTTTACACCACCAGGATCTGACCTGGAAATGTCACGGACACAAGGAACACAAACCTACCAGATCGAGTAAATTCAATGGTATTGAGATGTGGTGCTGGAATCAAAGCCGTGCTTCTGTCCGCTGCAGGTCTCCTCCCCCTGGCTACGCTCAAATAGCTCCTTTGTGACATCTGTATCAGAGGCAGTATATTATTCCATCCTACCATCATAAAACTTTATCTTGAAAGGAACAAACCTGGGTGCTTTTCTCTTTTTCTGCAGAAAGGCACTGTTTGGGGGAGGGGGGATGTGTTAGTTGTATGGAAGGTCTCAGGTCAGGAAATTTCTTTATGGTCTTTGTATAACATGTTGCATTGTTGCAGTGCTAAGAGCACCACATCCGGAAGATGGGCCCACCGCCCCTGAATTGGGGGTGGGGTTGCCACAACCCCATTCTTTCCTCTCCTGGGAAATGGGTGCGCAAATTGACGGGGGTCAGGAGACCCTGTGTAGATGGCCCGGGCACCACTGATTGGTGGCCCGGGTATCAGATGCCTGTGTGTGGGGCACCTGATTGGTCGGCATGGGGGCAGTTCCTCCCCTTTGCATAAGAGGGGGAGGAAACAAACTGCCGCCCGCGTGGTTTGCTGCCTCCATTCAGCTAGATCCACAGAGCAAGCAGCAGCGTGTTAACGCTGCTGCTCCATCAAGGAAGGGATACAGCCGAAATGGGCTGCCAGAAGAAGAAGGTGGCGGGAAAGGATGGGCAACGGGCTAAAAAGCGCCTGGCAACTACATCGAAGGCTGAGCCCCTGGTGGCGGTACAGCGTCCCGCGGAGAGGGGAGAGGTAAGTGAGGCGCCCCCCCCACTCCATTGCAGGTTGAGATGCAGAGCTGGCTTCCGGCCTGCAAGGCCCTTGCAGCCTCCTTAAGAAACCAAAGAGAGGATGGCGAGGTGATGGCCCCGTGTGGCTGCGGGATGGGGGAGGCCCCAGAGGCCACCCTCACAGAGGTGTGGACACCTGGGAGGAGAAAGTCGAGTGGACTGGGTAGGCAGGGGGCAGACCCGTTATTCCCCTGGCCCAGTACAGAGAGGGAGGTTGGGATGAGGCCTACCGCCCATGGGCTCACAGTAGGGCTGGGTCAGGCACAAGGGGGCAAGAAAGGGTGCTCATTGCCCAAGGGGATATGCCTGCAGAGAACACCAGTACCCCTTCTCCCCCCCTAAACACGGGGGAAAGAACCACAGGGTGGACAGAGACCGTTGGGCAGCAACATGGGGCCCGTGTGGGACAACATTGGAGGCAGATGTTGGGGGGGCTAAGGGCACAACCTTTGGCTACACTAGGGGCCCCTCCTTTGGAGAGGGGCACTCAGGGGACCGGGGGCAATTTTTATATGCCAGCAGGGGCCGAGAGCAACGCCAATGAAGATGAGGTTGGAGACCTGGTACTGTGGGAGAGGATCCAGGTGCTAGAGAGTGAGCTGCATCTGATGGTCAAACAAAGGATGCCTCCCCCTCAACACATGAGGGATGATGCCGGCTGGCCACAGGAAGATGAGGAGAGCCAAATTCATCAGGGCTGCTACAGCGAGTGGGAGGACCAAGTAAGGGAGCCCCACTGGCTGGTTAGTTCCGACCACCGGCTGCAACAGCAGTTGGCAAAGACTGGGACTAAAGTGGGCAATGGGATGGCTGTGGGAGCAACAGAGCCACCCACGGACCAACATATGCACCGGCAAGGGGTATAACAGTCACAGCCCGCTAACCAACGTACGCCACCACAGATATTGTGGTGGAATGGGATGTGGGTTAAAATTACACCGACCCCCGCACTAACGGGGTATCAAGCCGTGGGCACTGGTTTTCGGCCACAGTGGGAATCCCAACAAAAATGGGGACTGGACAAAGTAATTTCACCTTACGTAAATGTGGAACCACCCCCACAGACCCCTGGCCTCCCCTTGCCACCCATGGGCGGCGGTTATTCTGAATTATCCTCTCCCATAGGCGAGCACCTCGCCTATGTCACCAGGGAGAAGATATGGAGAGACGAATACATAAATATCCTTGCCCTCCTATTCATTGACCCAATTGTTGACCCTGCCTAAAAAGAGGACCTGAAAGAAAAGGAGAGGTTTAGAAGGCCCAAGGCAGACAGGTATTGGGCTAATTGATCATCCACCTTCTCGGTGTACTTAGGGGTAGTGCTAGAAGTTTTTCTGGAGAGGGCAGTAGAGATGTTAAAATACGGCTATATAGTAAAAATTGCATATGGGATAGGCCCTCCGGGTGCATGGCTTCATTACGATGAGGCTTTTCGGCATAGGGCATCTTTTACCCCCGGGTTACACTGGGATCACCACACTCAAGACCTCTGACTGGATTGCATGGTCGATACAACCAATGCACCCAAGACAGACAGCGGCCACATCCTGGTAAAAGGGGGAGTAGCCCCAGTAAACAATCCCAATAGGTTGGAGAACAGATGGGCCAGGAACACTACCTGTTGGGACTACAACAGGAATGGGAAGTGCTCCAGGGGTAGCTGTAAGTTCCGCCATGCCTGCTCGGTGTGTGGAGGTTCCCACTCAGTTTTAACGTGTTACAGGGGAAAGGCAGGGGGCAATAGGAGGAGCCAGCCAGGAACGGGACCCGTTTCAAACAGCCAAGGTAGCCAACAAGGGGCCAGAAAGGGAAAGGGGCCCAACTCCAATTGATGTGAGGAGACTTGAGAGGGCCCTGACACCACCCGGATAAGGAACAGAAGCAATATGTTATACAAGGTTTCCAATTTGGTTTTGTTATCCCGGTAGTTGATGTCCCCATGGGTCATGAACCACCCAACCTGAAGTCAGTGCGGGGGATGGACGATTTAGTTAGGAATAAGATTGGGAAAGAAGTAGCTGAGGGACGTATAGCAGGCCCATTTGACAAGCCCCTCTTCGAAGAATTTATGATATCCCCATTGGGGATATTGCCAAAAAAGGCACTTGGTGAGTTTCGGCTCATCCATCACCTGTCATACCCGAGGGGGTGCGCGGTAAATGACGCTATATCAAAGGATCTTTCCACAGTGAGATACACGTCATTTGACCAGGCTATAGAACGAGTAAGGTCATTCGTAAAAGGGGCACATTTAGCCAAATGCGATGTAAAATCTGCATTCCGCCTTCTGCTGGTTCATCCAAGTAGCTTTCACCTCTTGGAAATGAGATTTGAGGGTGCATATAACTACGACAAGGCCATGCCTATGGGCTGTTCGATTTCCTGCTCGGCTTTGAGCGCTTTAGCTTGTTGGTGGAGTGGGTTTTTCGGCAACGCATAGAGACGGGGGATGTTTCAAAATACCTAGATGATTTCCTGTTAATTGCGCCACCAACCCCGGGAGTATGTGAACAGCTACTGAGGGACTTTCAACGTTTAGCAGAACACCTGGGTCTCCCGCTAGCCCCCGAAAAACCAGAAAGCCCAACCACCAGACTTACATATTTGGGGATTGAAATTGACACAGAATGTGGGCTTTCACGTCTCCCCAGTGATAAACTGGTTACTTAAAGAAAAACTGGAGTCATGTAGAGTAGCCCCAAAAGTCATGGTACTCACAATACAATCGCTTCTGGGTAGCTTAAATTTTGCCTCCCGAGTGGTTGCACCAGGAATGGTATTCCTGTCTCAATTGTACACACCACTGACAGGGACTCCCCCCCCCCCCCCC
>QEPC01014730.1:943197-953290 GCA_003113815.1 Sphenodon punctatus | reverse complement strand
TTCATGAATGTTAGACCCCTTGTCTCTCCCTCTGTTCCCCTTCCTAAGTCTCTCCCCCAGCTCCTGTCTCTCAGATTGTAAGCCCTAGGGGCAGGGACCCTGTCTATTTTATTACTTTGTAAAGTGCCAGGTACACTGCTTGCGCTATATAAATGTTTGTTAATAATAATAATAAAATACAGCGCTCTGCGCGCCTCCAGGCACGTGCGGGGGGCAGAGCCAGTACTATAATTGCCAGCGCTGCAGGAGTAGCAGCGCTGGTGAACAGAGCTTCAACCTGGAAAGACTGCCCCCCCCCCTCTGAGCTAAGTGTGGATATTGACTGACCTTATTATAGAGAGTTGTTGTGTGTATTGTTGCTCCCTAGCCCTGATTCCTTTCCTGAACCCTGAGTCATTGTATGTAAAAGTGTTTCCTGGTGTGCTTGTGTCTGTTTGAACTTCCTGTTCCCCATGATCCCTGCTGGTGAGTGGGCAATGGAAGGGCCTTCGGGCTCATGTGGGTGGTCTCCCCCTTCCTTTCTGGGTCATTCCCTGCCTTTCCCCCCCTGAGTGTGCAGTCCCATGAACCGCTCCTGTGACCCCCCCGGGCCCTATCCCTGTGGATCCTACATGTGAAAGGCATGACTGGGTGGCGTTTTCCCCCCTTCCTACCCCTCCCCACTGACAATAAGAGTATTGCAGGTGGACCTATACATCTGGAGTTCAAAATCCTAGTTTTGATGAGCAGTCATGGGTGGGTGAGTGCTCTTAGCCTCTACTCCATGGCGATAAAATGGGGTGACAGCAAGAGTCCCAACAACCAGCCAGTCAGTGTTGGTGGTGTTAATGGAAGTGGTGTCCCTATGTTGTATTAGTGTTAAATCCTATCCCCTGGGACCCCCACGGTCTTTTCAAGTCTATATGGAAGTGGATGGAAGGATGTACAGAACAACCATCTATCTTCATAAAGGGATAATTTCATTCATATCTTTTAAAAAGCTACCTGTCTTTCTGAAGTAGATAGTCAGAATTCTAACCGTACATTAGTCACAGGGCCCTGTGTATTCTGTGTTTTTATAAATTGGTTTCAATGGAGCCACTCCGATAATGTAATCAGGGATCTGTATTTGCTGCATTCCCCCCCATTTCTGCCAATGGGGAAAACGTACTGGTCCCCGTATAGAATAGCATGCTCTCCGATTGTAAGTTATAAACTGGACCTTCTAACAGTCTATATTTATTTTACAGACTGACTGTTACAACTTTCCCCCCCCCCCCCTTCACTCCTACTTCAGTCAGCATGCTTCAATCTTATTTTGATGTCATCGACCTATTGTAGGAACTGACCTATGGTCCATAGAGACATCTCCCATATATCTCCGCAAACAAAATAAAATTAGAAGGTCTGTCTTATCCTTCAGGTTCCCCGTTGTAACTGAGCTAAAGATGTGAAGCTTCAGTTTCTCAACTTCATGAATGTATCCCTGCCTCTCCTTATGGGTGTTTTTAAACAAGCAAGACTTGGAGGTGGGGGCTGTCCGTGGCCACTGAGCGGCACAGCTATGGAGCAAGCACTCAGGTGGAGTGTGGGGAGGGATTCTAAAGGGTGACTCCCAGCTTGGCTGCTGCAACAGCCAGCCACCTCACACTCCCTCCGCCATGGACCATAGGGGTGGGGGAAGCATGCCAGGCTGACCTTTGACCTTGACATTCCCGGCTGTGAGCTCTGGAGAACTGGGCTCTCCAGTACTCGAAACCCCATTCCTGTGACTTCCACAGGCTGTGTCCCCCGCCCACCGTGCCCCTGAGCAGGGGACCTGTCTGCTGGCATGGGCAGCCATGAGTGGGTGCCAAGTAGTTCATGGGAGCGCACATCCCCCCGCTCCACCTTCAAACGAGTGGTCAGATGAGTGGTTCTTTGGTGGCCATGCATGGTAGCATCTCATTTGAAAACACCCTATGTTCCCCTCTCTCATGCCTATCCTAGATTGCAATTCCCTCAGGGCAGAACTTGTTCTCTGTTCCAAGCATGTTGTTGGTGCTATAATCTTGCTGCAATTATAATGAACTATAGAGAAGGTCTCCCAGTAAACTGTGCCTTTGCTATGGGTGTTATGCTTGTTTTGTTTTAAGGGAAGTTGGGAGGCAAGGAAACATGAGAGGGTAGGGAATAGGGTGGAGAATGTTTGAGGTAGGGGGGTGAATGCCATGACTCCTCTGTGAGGGGGTGGTATAGAAATGGGTAGAGTTGCTAACTCTTGCAGTTTGACCTTAAGACTCCTATAGATCAAAATGGGAGTCTCAAGGTCAAACAGCAAACAGTGGCACGCCTAGGCATGAGGAGAAAAGAGGTGTTTATTGTGACACAATTCCCCCCCCTCGTGAGGTGAGGTCTACAGGCATGGGAGAGGAGGGGGGCTATGCGAACACCCTTCTGTGAGGGAGGAATACAAACAGGAGAGAAGGGAGGTTATGCCATGACCCCTTTGTGGGTGGGGAGATGTATGGTCAGGGTGTGTGTGACAAGTTTTAATTGGGTTTTTTACTTGTAATTGTAAATGTAGATCGTTTTTGTGTGTTGATGTGGGTTTTGTGTATTTTATATCTCTGTGTATTTTATATCTTAAGTTTCTCTATAAGCCACCCTGAGTCCTTTAGGGAGAAGGGTGGTGTATAAATTTAATAGGTAAATAAATATAATGATAAAAGAGTATTTACAGGTTGATAAACCAGAGAGGGGACTACAGGTCACAGCAGGAATCTCCACAATAAATTTAAAACACATTAGTCCCACCTGCAGTCTTGGAAGAGAGTATGGTGTTCTCTATGCATTGATCTAATTTCTTGGCAATATGTTGCTTTAGGTGTCCTTCCTATGCCCAGAGCCGCCCCTGTTCTATTTTGTGACAGGGAAAGGGTCATGCTATTTTTATGTTCTTTTCCTTCAGCTATGAAACGTAAATCTAAAAGAATGAAACTAACCAACCGAGCATCCCCTCTATGTTCCTGTAATGCCATCCAGAGGGAATTCATCTCTAACCATTTTCCTTCCTTCCTGGAAGCCACTGAATTCCCTCTCGGTGAGGAGACTCATCCTTGCCAGCATGAGTGAACTTCAGAAAATTGCCACTTGACATTCAAGAGCATTTTGCTGATTCTACTAGCAGCAGCACCAGAAATTGAAACAAAGTCCCCAAGAGCAAATGGTTTAATAATTTAGTAGCCTGTTGAGCAACTGAATTTAAATAATGCCATAATGCAAAACACCAGATACTAATTACTACAAGTAAGGGAATTGCAACTGAAAACTTTCAACAGTTTGTCATGGCGCTGTGACAGTATTATAAGGTTGGCTTGCTCTTGTCGTATAAAATCCTGATTTCAAATTGATTAACGAAAACAAACAAACAAAACCCCTATTAGAGGTGAACACTATAAAACCAGAATTCGATATTTAGAGGAAAATATACAATATCTGCCCAAGTTAAAATAAACACAGTAAAAATGTGTTGAGCGCTAGTTGGTGGCAGCGAGCATTAATCTTCAGAGTGGTTGAGCACATATGGCTCCCCTTGAATTTGGATAGAGTTTCGAGAGCACAATGCTTCAGAAAAATAGGCCTGAAAGTTGTTTTACCACTTCACCAACCATGTGATATATACATTTATTAACCTAGCTGATAAAAAAAACTACCAAACTAGACAATCCATCAGACTTGCTCTGGTTGTGTTCTGCATACAAGACAATGTTTGGAGGATTAATTTCATGACAACCAGTTGCATTTAAAGAGTCCCTGTTGGCCCATACAGTCTGCACTCTTTACTTTTATTATTAAAATACTGAAAGGTATTCAAAGTGGAAATCAATCTAAACCATTCGTGGTTTTATTACTGTACAGCTTACTGTGGAAACTGATGTTGCATATAACAAGCCCTATCTTTGCAAAGGTATTTTAAGGCAACTTTTAAAAATACTGTGCAATTATAGCACTAGTCTGAGTATCCTCCCGCCATGTTAGCAGCGGCGGGGGTTTGGCACTGCCGCCCCCCACTCCCCTGAGCGGGGAAGGATGGGGACACGGCTCGGGGGTTTTCGGCCGCACAGGCCAGCAGGGAGGAGGGGCCCCCGTTGTGGAGCAACGGGGGCAGAATCAAACGCGCCCAGGAGTCTCACGAGACCAGCGAGATCCCGGGCGCCATTTTAGATCCCCCGCTTTGGTGCCGCATTCACGCGGCCAGAGCGGGGGAGGAAGGACGTGTACCCACCCACCCTCCCTCATTAATGGCACCACTCCGAGGTCACAGCTGGTTGCGATTTAGAGCCAGAAAGGAATTTTCCCTGAACCCGAATTGGCCGAAAGGGCAAAGGGGTTTTTCGCCTTTCCCGGAGTGAATTGCTGATTCGGTACGAGGCGAGAGGAACAATTGAATGGTGGTAGGTTAAAAAATGTCGCACTCTTTGGGGTGGGCGAGGGGCAGAGGTAAGCCCAAGGTTTGAAGTTACAAGGTTTGAAGTTATAAGTTAGAATAGCATGGGTAGCAGCATCTCCTTCAGAGATGGGAAGGTCCATGGCATAGTCGCAACAGTGCGGCCCACTGTATGACCAACCCGAAGGGAGAGACGGACGGCCGCACCTGCTGTGAGGAGCATCTGCCAAGCAGCGGGTAATGGTGTTCTCAACCTTTGCTGAAATTAACCCCAGTTGGGGCAGGCACGAACAACCCGCCCGGCCTGGAGAAACCCGGGGGACGAGGCAGGGCGTAAGTTAATAGGAAAGAAGGAACAGGAGGTTACCCTCTCAATTAATGGAAAATGGGAAAGAGGTACGCACAGAGTGCGAGGACTGAGAGGAGAGGGGACCTCCTAAAAGGGGGTGGTTAATTAGCAGTTAGTAGTGGTTTTTAGAGATAAGGACCCCAGTTCACGAAGGGGGGGAGGCGGGAGGTGTGCCCCCATCCCCCCCTTCTGTGTGTAATATTACATAAAGAGTGCGGCCGTTTTGATCCCATTCGCCGTGTCCTCGTCTTCATTTGGGGGTGTGCCGACAAATAACATTTATGTAATAAAGAACTCTAAGAACATAAGTGTCGTACTGGATCAGACCAATGGTCTGTCGTGCCCTGCATTCTGTCTATGATAGTGACCATTCTCCGTTGCTTTGGAGAAGCACCCAACAAGCCAAAATGGAGTGGTCCAATCCCTGCTGTTCACTCCCATCTCTGGACAGTCCGATGTTATGGACCCCAGCCTACTTACCTAATAACCATTAATGGACCTATCCTTCAAGAACTTATCCAATCTTTGTTTAAATCCAGCTATGCTACAGACTTAGACCCCTGACTGTTGTGACCGTATTAGTCCCATATTTCAGATGGGTAAATTGGTTATGGACTTGCCCAACGTCAATAGAAGACCCAAGAATACAGCTCATTTATCTGACTCTGCACTTTGCTCAAATTGTTCATATTACTATTGATAAGAAGGCATGTACTGTAAGAAGCAATGTCATAGCTACCATGAAGTAAAGTACTCAGTTAAGCCTGAGCCCATATTCACGGAGAGATAGGGTGGAAGGCTAGGAAATTTTCAGAGTGGGAAATCTTCTGTTCAACTCCTGAAAAATAATGACAAATGGTTAAAACGGCAGAAAAGACAGTAAGTTTCCATGTTATGCAAATGAAGACTTGTGACCTTTTCCAAATGGAAACAGCATTCACAGTGATTTCTCATTTCAGACCTACTCTTTGGCCCCATTGTGGTAAATGGAAACAGCTTTTGGGATTAGGAAACTTTGCTAACCCCTGCCATAAGGTGATATGTGCTGAAATCTCGCAACCTAAATTTCATAAACCATTCTGGGGAAAAAGGAATGCCAGTATTTTAGGCAAGCAATGTGTCGATGAGATGATGCTTTAGACTATATCATTAGAGGAGCATCAGACAATAGGGATGAATCAGGAATGAAGGACAGTCTTTAAGATAAAAATAAGTTTTTATTGTTTGTTTTGTCATGGCTAAGGCCAGTACAATAAATAAAGTAAGGTAAGGACAACCAGGTATGTGGAAAGAAAGGGGTTTATCCTCCCACATGGTACATAGCCCTCATTACTGTGCTTACTTTAAACGCAAATCCACACAGTGATCAAGGTTTATAATTTAGAAAGAAAGCTTGTCAAACTCAGAGTGGAGAGACAATGGACATCTTTAGACATAACAAAGATCGGGTGCCAGGCCGTTGTGTGTAAGCACCACAACAATCCCAACACCAATTTGGCCACCCTTTGAACACACAATGTGAACACCATTGCATCACAAGGACAATTTGCGTGTTTCAGTTGAACACATGGCCAAGTTTGTGTCAAATGATATCGCGTGGTGTGTTAGCAGGTAGAGCACAGGGAACGATGTGGCAGTGCTTGCGTGCTGAGATCGGGTGGCGAGCAAAACACTTATTTGCGCCAAGATGGGCTGTGTGTCTAAGCAGCCCGACATGGTGAACACAGGGCCAAACCGGTGTTCATATTAAGGTCAAAACACACATTCAGACACCCGTTGACATTATGTCTAAAGAAACCCAACGTGTCAGGAAGTCATGAGAAGTGACAGAAATAGCAGTAGACACTCCTAGCTTTCCATCTCCAGTGTCTGAGATGTGCTCTCATCTTCTCTCATTGCAATAGTTTATTCTTTTAGTATAATTTGCGCTTGAGGCTTGAAGGGTCCCAAGCAGGTCCACAGTGATCTGTTAATCTCCTTTTACTTGCAACAGCAGCATATTCAGATGTTACTGTTTCTCCTACAAAACAGTTGCCAACAGGACCAATTGGGAAATGGAAAGCAAAGCGTGAATGCCATTGAAGCCTTTCCTCCCTGCTCATATCTTGTCTGTCACATATGGGATAATTTCCCCAAAACATTAATTTGTAACCGGGTAAGACCCAAATCCTTGACTATACAGGGTCAGTTCGGGAGTATGCGGCACAGTTTCCATTTGTTTCAGATATTAACTGCCCTATGTGGGGACTTGATTAGAGGGTTAACGGAGTTCTCTCTGTGAGTTCTTCAGCAAACAGGATCTCAGCAAGAATGGATAATTTAGAATAAGCAGGTGTAAAGTTTGCAAGTCAGTGAATTGTAGAGGAATGAAATAGAATGGTACATTCAAACCATGTTTTGGACTGCTATTGGTATTAATTCAAATATATACTTGGACTATATTATATGGAAATATGACTTCCATGTATTACTACCTGGGGGTGGGGTGGGGTGGGGGAAACATCATGACATTAGTCAATTACTGAATTGCAAATTGGATGCAAGTAAGTTGTTATTCTAGACCATGCCACCATTACACCAAATAGTAACTTTATACAGCACAAATCTTATTGGAATCAATGACACTAGTTTTGTGATGACACAGTCGGCTGGAAACCACAGGGGCAGAACCTGTCCCTCCAATTTTGTAAAAGAGCAAAGGCTGTTATACTCAGGCATCCGTGTTCACTGTGTTTTCACCATCGGTGGCCGTGGGGAAGACACAGTGGGTACGGGTCCCGTACGCATTATGTCTGGAAAATGTTCTGTGGTTGTTTGTGGATGATTGTCTTGCACTAAGACCAATGCTCTATTCATTTGGCAATCAATATGGTTGGAGAGGGCGGAATGTTGGGAGGACGGAACGGTGTAGGATACCCAGATAGATTTGGACTTGGATGGGACCCTTCCTGCTTCTGGCTCTCTCTTTCCTTAGAGAAGTGCCAGTTGGAGGAGGAATCTGAAGAAGGCTGGAGGGGGTATAGGTGATGGGGTGGAGGGAAGTCATGCTGCGTTAAAGCTAACTCGTCATTGGGTGTTTTCACACAGACCCCTGGGTTTCCACCAGCAGCAGCAGATTTAAACAGAGCCCACCATCGCCTTGCACCGCAGTCCACCCACATGCACTCTCCTTCCCTGCACCATAGAGCCATGGGAGGATCGGAAGCCAATCTAGGCTTCTGCCCACAGCTCTATGGTGGTTGCTAGAATGTTCCAGAGCACCGTGAGCGGAACTGGCCCAGAGCAGGCAACACCTACTTCACTCATGCTCTGCCTCACCCCAGGGTGATCCGTCTTTACACAGATGGGCCACCATCTGTGGGGCAGAGCATGAGTGGAGCAGGTGTCTGTCTGAAAAAGCCCATTATCACTGTCCTTTAGGAACAGAAAAAAAGAAATGAAGGGAGAGATGATTATCCTCACTGTGAGAATCTTTCACAGTGAAAACACAGTGCATTTGGATGGTTTTGCTGCACACTGCATAATAATTGCTTCAGAAAATCAACCTCTCACCGCCAATTAAAATAGATTAGTCTGTAATATAATTTGGAGATGTGAATGCTTTTTCACTGCCGATCAATTCAGCTAGTCAGACAACAAAAGTATTGCAATCCTTGATACTTTGTATGCCCTACTAGAGAGACCAGTAAATTGTGGATTAATATTGGAACATCATAGTAGCTTGGTGTACTGGATAAGTGTGAGCAGTACTTACACTGGGGGGGGACCCTGGTTCAAGTCTCACCTTAGCCAGAATGCTCACTGGGTGACCTTGGGCCAGTTACAATGTCCTCTCAGCCTAACCTACCTCACAGGCTTGTTGTGAGGATTAAAAGTTGTTACATGTAAAGTGCTCTGAGTGACATGGCAGAAGGGTGTTATATAAAAATAAAGATTATTATTAGTCTATATCGGGGTGGGGAACCACCGTCATTGTGGACCACATTCTGGCCTACACACCCTTTCTATTCAGTCCCTGGAGCCTTTTCCTGGTTCCCCATTTCACCCTATTGCTTGATTTCTGAAACAGTTTGCAAAGTAGAGTGCTCCTGCTGGTCCCCAAACCCTGTAAAATACTCATGGAGAGTGGGGCAGAGTGCTTCCAGTTGACCGGAGCCTAGTTAAGGGGCACCATTCAGAGTTGGCTAACACTGGGGCCCTGCTCTGGGATTTTATTTATTTATTATTTATTTATTACATTTATACCCCGCCCCTCCTGAAACAGCTCGGGAGGGAGTTCCAAAGGCACGGTGTGGCCACCAAGAATGCTCTCTCCATTGTGGCCCCCCGCTTAACACGGGGGACCTCCAAGAAGGCACCCCCAGCAGACCAAAGGAGCCGCTCTGGGACGCGGAGGGCGAGGCGGTCCCTGAGGTATGAGGGAACCAGACCGTGAAGGGCCTTATAGATCAATACCAGAACCTTAAACCGGCTCGGCACGCTATTGGCAACCAGTGCAGAGTCCGGACCACAGGTGTTATGTGCTCCTGATGACCCATCCTCGAAAGGAGCTTGGCTGCCGCATTCTGCATTAGCTGCAGCCTCCTAACCAGGAACGAGGGCAGCCCCACGTAGAGCTTGTAGTAGTCCAGTCTCGAGGTGATGAAGGCATGGATGAGGGAGGCCAGGTCCGGGCCGGAGACATACGGACGCAGCCTCCACACCAGATACAGCTGGCGGAAAGCGGCCTTTGCCACTACCTCCACCTGTCACTCCAGGCGGAGATCTGCGTCCAATGCCTCCCCACCCCAGACATCAAACCTGCTGAGCTATAGGAGGGCGAACCCCCCCCCACAAATCAGGGGGGCCGACACCTCCCTCGCTCTCCCCACCAACATCACCTCCATCTTATTGGGGTTGAGCTTCAGTCTGCTCTGCCACATCCATTCCGCCGCCGCCTCCAGACACTGGGATAGCACTGAGACCGCAGAGTCTAGGTCAGTTGAAAACAAGAAGTACAGCTGAGTATCATCAGCATATTGGTGACACCGCACCCCGAACCCTCTCACGACCTCCTCCAAGGGCTGCATATATACATTGAATAACAATGGAGACAGAATGGAACCCTGCGTAACGCCACAGGATAAAGTGCGGGTGTAAGATGTCTCAGCCCCCAGCACCACCCACTGGCTTCTCCCCGAGAGGAATGAGCAGAACCATTCAAGAACAGTCCCATCCAGACCCCCCAGGTCACGCAGCTGTCTCAACAGCAGCCCATGGTCCACGGGGTCAAAAGCAGCCGAGAGATCTAGCAGGATGAGAAATGTCGAACATCCTGCATCCATCTCCCGGCGGAG
>QEPC01014730.1:880041-911133 GCA_003113815.1 Sphenodon punctatus | reverse complement strand
CCAAAGTCCCAGTTATGTTCTTCTATGCCCACCTCAGGGCCTCCCCCTATGCCTGCCTCAAAGCCACCACCGATTGGTCCTGTAAAGCTGGAAGCATGCAGTAATTGGCCAGTGAATGTGTCTGTCAATCTGTTGGGTTGCTCCCCATCCTCTCTCCTACAGCTTCCCTCCCTCCCCCTCCCATGCCATGCCTCTGACTGGCACTGCCTGTGCTGCTATTTATCTGAATAATGATCTTCAAGGGGACAAATAAATTGCTTATAAAATTGGGACCCTTTATCAGATTGCCCTGTAATTTTGTAGAGGTGACAGGGAATGTGTGGGATACCTTTCTGCCAAATATCTTGTAAACTGGATGGAATATAGAAATGTGACAGCTAGAAATGAATTTTGAAGTTAATGGCTTATAACATCAGGACCCGTTATCCAATTATTCTGAAATGTGACACAATTGGTAATCTTGAGGAGCGAAATAATATTCCCAGATTTCATGCAAACTGGATGGAAGATAAAGAAGTTGTAGCCAGGAATGTGTATGGAGTTTTTCTTAAAAACAAAGTTCAATTGCTTCTAAAATTGGTTTCCTGTATCCAACCTTTCTATATTTGGTACATATAGTGCCTTACATTGGGGGTATAACCATTCCATGTTTAATTAGAATTGAATAAGAAACAAAAAACGTATAGCCATAAATATGTTTTTCAGTTTTTCCCATTATTTCCAAAATAAAAATTCAATTTTGTTTTTTGTTTTCATTATTATTATTATTATTATTATTATTATTATGTTTTCTTTGCTACAGTAAATAAAAAGAAAATCTAAATTTTAATTTTCTTATCATAATAACAAAAACAAATTGCACACGCCTAGTAGCAATTCCATGGGTCGGAGGGTTGTGGGGTGGATCACTCCTCTTTTGCCCCACTTCTGGCATGTCTCCCCCGTGATGCTGTGGGTTCAGTCTCCCTTAGCTGCCATTGGCCACTTCTGTGGGTTGGAAACCACCTCTATAAAACTGAGGTGATTGTATTGCTACATCATTGTGAGGTGGGGAAGGGGATCTGAACATGAAGCCCTTCAAAAACGTTACAGTCCTATGCTGAACTCCAGACCCTGTCACATAGTCGGGATTTCCACTCCCAGGATGTCTTGCAAGTACTACGTTCTCCATCTTGTTCTTAGTAGACATCCTTTCTTAAAGGGCCAGTATCTTATTTTCAAATAATCTTGTATCCTTTACACCCCATGCCCTTGCCCCAAATTCCTGTTAGCTTTCATGGGCTTTGGATACCAGCCAAAGTTTAAATTGACTCTGAAAATGGATGCTGCAGTTTATGATCACCCCCCTCCCAATCATTAATCAAAAGGACTCAATGTACAGGTAAAAATATGGGGTTGTCTCTAACTGACAGCCTTGTAAACTCACGCTAGGTTCTGAGAACCCAAGTTAGCTCTTTTTCTTCTTGCAAATCCTCATCAGTAGCAAAGGTTCAGAAGGCTTAATTAGCCCCATGGTAACACTCATATCGCCCCATTGCACAGGCATAACTGATTGGAACTGCATAAACAGTATCACTGATGATGCACAAGATGAAAAGCATGCGCTTTATTCCTGTCTAGCTGTACTAGCTCAGCACAGTGAAAGCAGTAAAATGTAGTAGAAATTTATTTTTCTCCCTAGAGTCAACAAATATGGCCGATTATGGACAGGGAGACATGTCGAGGAAAATTTTACATAGTTTCTCAAAATGGAACTGAATGTTCTTTTGGCAGCAGCTGGACGTCAGATGTGTTTGGCCTGATGTCAAGTCTAAATAGACGTGTTCATATTGGAAAATAGGACCGACACCCAATATTTCAATACTGCCCATCTATATTCTCTTCCCAGGTTTTAGGTTTAATTTGGCAGTAAGTCATTCACCTACAAGCAGAGCTGAAAGGAGTTCCTGCAAAAACGAGTATACGGCTGGACCAGGAGGAGCAGCGAGAGCAGTGGTCGGAGATTCGCACAGGTAGCCCGTCAGGTTGAGTTCAGGCACCAGTGAACACGACTGGGTCAATCCGGGTACCCCAAATTCAACGGGGTGCCTGTTTTTCTGTGTACCCTCTTTTAGCTCCATTTTGAAGCACTTAATCATGAGTCCTGTGATGGTTGTTTAATTCTTTGGGCGAGCTGTGCGTATTAATAACAGTGTAACTGTTTCACTGCTGGATGTGGCAGGATGCTTTGAAAAACAAGAGGTATGGCCACAAATAGCCTGCGCAGAATAAAAATGATTATGAATAAATAATGAATTAGATTATGCTGTGAGTTGTTTGGAGTGGATAGAATCTGTCTCTGCATAGCCCAACAAATGAAATGTGGCTTCAGCCATTTTTGGTTTTCGTCTTTCATCTAGACCCTGAGTCACAGGGCATAGGCAATGTTTTGCAACAGACACATCTTGGATGGACTTATAAGCGACTATACAAACAGTTGTTAGCAGAAAGGTTTGCTTCTGTTCAATATTGAAGAGTCTCTGGTTCAGTAATTATGAAACATCTAGCACTGTTTTTCTTGCATTTCGAGTTAGAGGTGAGATTTACAGTAGCTTTAGCGTAGAAAATGTGACTTATTTTCTAACATCCACATGTTTCCTTATTGTGAAATCAGATGTACTTTCAATATTTTCAGGACAAAGAGTCACTGCTCTGCTAGTAGCCTTAGTTTAATTTATGATATTGGAATAGATGGTCTCTGGAAACAACGGAAGAGATGATCAAACAATAATTATTCTTTAGGAGAATACAGGGTTCATATTTAAATCATTCATTATGACTAGACTTAGATTGGATAGCAACTTTTTTTCATCTTTCATCTAAACCTCGTCACAGGGCACGTGCAATTTTTTGCAACAGATGTAGCTTCTGTAGCTGAAACAAGTAGCCAATTACTTACTTGCAAGTAATTTTGCCATCTCCAGAAAGGGGATCAATCTTCTAACCTTTTTCCGATACCGATACGAATTCTCAATTCTGATACCATTCTGATTTGCCAGCTTTCCACCTACCATTTACTGTGTACCGTCATTTACCACTTACCACATTGCTTAGGGAACCATTTTACTTCTGGGTTTGTTGTTTCCACATTTCTGGGTGTTTTTAAATGAGTCACATCCATGCATGCCCCACACCTCACTGACCACATGTCCAACTGCTCATGTGAAAGTGGTGCATGGGGGAGCAGGCTCCTGTGGACAATGCAGAGGCCGTGCATGGAGATCTCAAAAAAATTGGCCACAAAAGCTGAAGCTGCCTCTGTGGCCAGGGTAGCCATGCTGGGAGTTGCCTATCTGAAGTGCTCCCCATGCACATCACATATGTGGGCACCCCACAGCCATGCCACTCAGTGGCGATGGACCCCCTCCCCGCTCTTCTCATTTAAAAAACATTCTCTGAACATTCTCTACCCCTTAATCCCCCCTCCAGTGCTCCTTATCCTCCATTCCAGTGCCTACTATCAGAATTGTTGTAGGTTGTTCCCTTTGCTGAAAAATCTGCTGGACTGCAGATTTGTAAAGGCATCTGCATCCCAGCCAGTGGGCTACAAAAGGAGACAGATTTCTGGGCCAGGGTTCTCACTAGCTAATGGCCAGGGTCCTGAAACTAAGGGCTCTGAAAGATAGCCTAGTACTGTTCCTGCAAGCAGGAGGGGAGCTACTACAAGGATCCCAAGGGAGGAAGAGAGGTACAGATTATGGAAACCCCCACTTGAGGAAGAGAGTGTGCTGGGGGTTGGGAAGGAGGTATTGCCTATGTATGACTTTTGGAAAAGGACTGCTTGTAAATATCTGCATGGTGAAGAAATAAACTGGGTGTGGATGGGTTGTGCATCACACCTTCTTTATGCACTTGGGATGTTGGGAAGTGTGTGTGTTGTGCATGTAAATGTGTGAAGGGACAGGGCTTATTCACTAAGGAGTGAAGCTTACGGAGTGTAGCTTGTTCCTCTTTGACTGCTCAAAATGTTGGAAGATATGTGTAGCCAGTAGGGGTGGGATGCCGGGGAGAATACAGGATACCGGATTTACCGGTATCAGATCTCCCCGGTACCGGATTTACCGGTATCGGCATACCAGATTTTTAACATTGGGTGGTTTACCGTTTTTTTTACATTGCGGCCATTAACTTCAAAAATCCGGTTAAAAATGTTAAAAATCTAGTACGCCGATACCAGTGATTATTGGATTAATCCAATACACCCGATTATCGGGTGTATTGGATTAATCTGATACCGGTATTCCCACCCCTCCTGGACATTATTCCTAACATTCCTGAAAGGGAAGTCTTAGTGCAGTTGTTCCTAAACATTTTGCCTGCGTGAGCCCATTTTGAAATATCTATACCCTTTGCTTATTATGACACCTTGCTATAATGAACAAAAGGCTAAGATGTCTGTTATAGCAATGGTGTAATGTATTTTTATTAAAAAATAACTTTATCCAGCTGTATTGTATTTTTATGAGGATATGTTTGTATCTTATGGAGTATTTCTGGGTAGGGAGAGTGGGAAGGATATATTGTTTTAACTGTAATTTCAAATACAATTTCAAATGTACTGTTGTAATTTCAAACACAGATTGTTGTATTTGAAATTCCTGCTGCTGTACCAGTGACTGAGATCCTAATGCTGCCAGTTGTTAATGTTATGCTTTAAATCTCTGGCCACTCTGTACCACTCAATTATCTGGTGATTACTAGACCAATTAAAACTGGCTTTTTATTTTTTTAATTGCCTAACCAATTTACTTTGATGTTCTGTAATTTATATTTTAGAAACGGGCCCTCAATATTTGATGTAACACCCTTTTACTTTGTAGACATTAGAGAAGCGGGGGGGGGGGGGGGTTAGAAATAGAATTTTTGACATTAAGCTCCTTGGTAAATATACTGTGTTGTAGGCCTGAGAACTTTACGTTTCCGTGCTACGGAAGGAATAACTTCTCTATTTTAAACTTCGTCTTCTGAAATGATCCACATTTCTATTACTAAGAAACCATCTTCTTTTTGTTGTACCTGCATAGTAAACCATTGTTTTAGTTTATTTCCCTCGTTGACTGTGCAGCAGAAGTTAACAAACAAACCACTATTCCCAGAGCTAGTACCATTATGGTTGACATCTTTGATGATGGCAGTGTGCAAGCAAGTAAACAAAACAAAGTCAGGTTGGATTTTGATGGATTAAAACACAGCGGGGAGGAACTGATATTTATGAAAATGGAGAAAGTCAAGATGGAATGGGAAGGAGATTTCATTTTAATTCTGCAAATATCACAATGCAAACATTGGGGAGGATAAAGTAATGCCAAACGTTTTTGTTTCTTAACAGTAGCTGGCAGGGCCCTGTAAGCAATTTATTTATTTATTGGCCGCCCCCTCTTGCCTTGGTAGCTTGGGGTGTCTCACAACACGTCAAATCATACAAAATTTAAAACACAATCAATAAATAACATAATATTAAAAAAATATAAAATAACAGTAAAATACCCCAGAGCAGAACTAAAAGAAAACCCATCCCTCCTCCCTAACCCTCCACCCATCACCCATCTCCCTCAACAAAAGCCTTACAGAACAGCCACGTGTTACACTATGAACCTGAAGGACTAACGGAGGGTGGAACCTATCAATGATAGGTGCCACCACTCCCTCGGCCCCTCCCACAAGCATCACCTCTGTCTCTTCGGGATTCAACTTTAGATGGCTCACCTTCCCCCACAGCCGCCAAACACTGGGTAAGCACTGATACTGCTGGGCCTGGGTCAGTTGAAAAAGAGAGGTACAGTTGGGTGTCATCAGCGCATTGATGACACCACACACCAAACCCTCTGACGACCTCACCCAAAGGCTGCATGTACACATTGAACAGGAGATGGGACAGAATGGAACCTTGCAGGACTCAAAACATGAGTCCCCAGGGAGAGGACGAGCAATCCCCCAGCACCATATGCTGAGTCCTCCTGGCTAGGAAGGAACAGACCATTCAAAAACAGTCCCGCCCACCCCAGCCTGGTCCTGCAAGCAAGTTACCAACATCTCATGGTCAACGGTATCCAAATGCAGCCGAGAGATCTAACGATCAACAGGGTTGACCAACCCTTGTCTAGCTCATGGTAGTGGTAGTCAACCAAGGCCACAAGCACAGTATCTGTGCCAAAAGCCGGACTGTGAGGGATCCAGAAAGCTGACATGATCTAGATGCCCCTGAAGCTGCTGAGCCACCACCCACTCAATAACCTTCTGTAAAAAGGGACGGTTAGAGACCAGCTGAGCTGGCCAGGGAGTCGATGTCAAATGATGTCAATGGTCTTGGACATCCTAAAACAGTGAGATGCTTGCCTGAGGTGAGATATCTTTCTGCATTTTGCAGGGTCAGATCCTTAAGATGCAACATAAGCACATGCCCCTGTGCAAAACCCCAATAGAATTGTATAATTGTTACCAGTTGGTTTCATCTACCCCTTCTAGGGCAGAAACAAGAATCAATTTGTTTCTTGCAAAAATCTTGCAAGAATCAGTACCGAAATCTCATGACAATTTCGGTAACAGTTGAAGATGTCAGCAAGAATCTCATCAAGATTTTACTGTTTACCGTGATTTTACCATGCACCATATACCACTTACCATGTAGCACTTACCATGCACCTTGTTCAGCCTGGTAATGTGCATATGCAAAATGGCCACAGTAGCTGTTCTGCGCATGTGCAGTCCTCTTCCAAGATGGTGCCAGCAATGTCGCCACCATTTGGGGAAAGAACAGTCATTTTGAGCATGCACATTACCGAGACAAATGTGTAAGCAGTATATGGTAAGCAGTACGTGGTAAAGAGATATATGGGTCACGGTAAATGGTAACTTAAGAAAAATTCTAAACCAAGAAAGTATCAAAAACCAGGCGGTTTCTTGATTTTTGATTCTTGCTAAAATTGGCGAGAATGAGAGAAAATCAAGATCAAGTATTGGCCCTAACCCCTTCCATAGCTATTAACAACCAACACTGCAGGTTCTTTGGGGCAGAGACAGTCTCTTTATTACATGTTTGTGCCTAGTAGGGGTGGGAAGTTTGGATCTCCCGATATCCAAAACTGCCGGTATTTGGCAGTATCAGGGATATCGGATAGATCTGAGAATTCCCTGTACCAGTGCCAGTTCCGGCACCGGATTTTTTTTACATTGCAGCCATTGAAATCAATGGCTGCAATTTTTTAAAAAAGACCAAAAACCAAAAAACTTTCCCTCCCCCTCCCAGGCTGCGCGGGTGGAAGGGGGGACACCCCCCCACCCACTCTGCCAGTGCCCAGGCTGGATTTTTTTTTTGAAACCGGACCGCCAAACCTGTGGGTTCTGGGCTGCTGCCGCACCGCCGGCTGCCTGGCAGCAGCCAGGACTATTGCTAAAGAAGGAACTCTCCTCTGGGAGGCCTCCCAGCAATATCAGGCACTGGCACTCTGGGTTAAAGCCCCTGATCGCCCTTTACCTGCTGCCTCCTTCAGCAATAGCCCTGGCTGCTGCCGGGCCGCCGCCGGTGTGGCGGTCGGGTCTAAAAAAAAAAAATCCAGGCTGGGCACTGGCAGGGTGGGTGGGGGGTGTCCCCCCTTCCACCCGTGCAGCCTGGGAGGTGGAGGGGGGAGGTTTGGTGTGGAGGAAGTGTCAATGGGGACACTTCCCCATTGAAATCAATAAAAATACCCGGTACCGGTAAACCGGTTTTACTGATAAAACTGATTTTTTTTAAAACTAGTAACCAGTAAAAGCGATACCCGTTTTTTTCAGTACTAGTGCCTAGTGTCTAGTAAGTAAGTCATAAGCTTGGTCAGTGGCAAGTAATCCATCCCCTGTGGGCTACCTAGTATCAGGGACTTGTGTTTACTGTGTTTTCACAGGTCCCTGTGGATCAGCAGTGGATCAAATGTGGTAAATATGGGTCCCTGCATATTTGCTCCCCCCCCCCCCCAGGATCCCATGAGTCAGTGAATGCATGGAAGAGTTTAAGAGCTGAAACCAGAAGTGCTGAAGATGCAGCCACCGTGAAGCCAGGGAACAGGGCCAGGCACACCATATAGAATGTTGTCTTCCTGGTCGGGCCCTGGTACCTAGTTGTTCTTTCACTGAGCAGAAGGAACTGAACAGTCATGTAAATGCATGGTGATGCAACCCCTCACTACTCTCCCTTTGAGGATTTGAAGGTAGAGACATGCTTGGGCCCACAATTTGGGCCAGATCTTGACTGCATTGGGCTGAGTCTGGGCCCAGTGCATCTGGGTGGCCCTCTCCCAGAGTGTTGTGACAAGGATGCTCTGTAAGGTGCAGTGCTAAGGTTTTTCCAATGTGACTATGTCCCACTCCCTGCAGAGTGCCATGACATTCTGGTACTTTGTATGGGGGCCTTGTGTTGCTAGCATGTCTGGTCTAGCCCTTTTACAGAGAAAATGCTTAGGCTCTAGGGGAGTACATTTCATTTTCGTTATTATAACGACATAATAATGAAAACTAAAACAAATTTTTGTTTTTGTAATAATGGGAAAACACTGAAAAATGAATTTCTGGCTCTACTTTTTGGTTTCTTATTCAATTCTGATGAAACATGGGGAGCTTGTATCCCCATGGAGGGCACAATGTGTACCATGTTTTGAAATGATTATTTAAATGGGACCAATTTGAGAAGCAATTGAATGTTGTGATTTTAAGAAAAGCTCCATACACATTCCTGTCTACACCTTTTTTTATCTTAATCAATTTTGCATGAAACATGGTAATATTATGTCCCTTCATGATAGTACCAATCCTGCCAAATTTCAGAAAGATTGGATAAAGTGTCCTAATGTTATAAGCTATTTACTTGAAAATACATTTCCATCTGTAACATTTTTCTATTTCATCCTGTTTACAGGTAATTTAGCAGACGTTTATCACACACCTTCCCTGGCATCTCTGCCAAATTACAGGGCAATTTGATAAAGGAAACCAATTTTATAAGCAATTGAAGTTGTCCCCTTGAAGACCATTATTCAGATAAATAGCAGCACATGGAGTGTCAGTCAGAAGCAGGCACTTGGCATGGCAGGGGGGAGGGAGACTGTAGGAGGGAGGATGGGGAGCAACCCAACAGACTCACAGACACATTCACTTTCCAATTACTGCATGCTTCCAGCTTTACAGGACCAATCAGTGGTGGCTTTGAGGTGGGCATCGGAGGTGGCCCTGAGGCAGGCATAAAAGAGACATAACTGGGCTTTGAGGATAGCATCCCAGCAATCAGAAGACATGGTTTACACATCGAGGCTGGCTAATTATCATCACAGTCACATCCTGCAGCACTGTGACAGAGGACATAAGAGAATCTTTATTGGCTCTTTCCTAAACAGATGCTTCCTGTTTCCCAGTAACAAGTGGGGGAGAGATGTTGGGATGGTCACAGTACAGAATGAGGATATTTGGTTGACATTTCTTCTGGCCAGTTGACATCACAACCGATCGTACACCCCAGTAACACGTAAGGGAACCCCTGGCATAGGCTCATTCTCTGCATATGCTGTACAGGCATATAAAATTGGAACCCTTTATCACATTTTTCTGATATTTGTCAGAGAGTATCCTGAAAGTGTGAGATAAAGCCAAATTTCATGGACACTGGTTGGACTACAAAGATGTTACAGTCAGACATACATTCATAGGTTAATTTCTTATACCACCGGGACCATTTATCCAATCCTTCTGAAAGTTGGCATAGATAGGAAACACGGGGAGGGGTATAAACTTCAATTTTCATCCACATTATATGGGAAGCAAAGAAGTTACATCCAGGAATGTATATGCAGATTTTTGCAAAATAGTATAATTCAACTGCTTATAAAATCAAATTCCTTTATCCAATATTTCTGGAGTTTGGTACACTTAATGCCTTCCATTGGAGGTACAAATATTCCAGGTTTCATCCAAAAATAATGAAAAACAAAAACGTTACAACCAAAAACGTGTTTTCCATCAAAACCAATGGAAATTGAAAACAAAGGTAAAAACGAAAACGAAAGTTTGATATTTATAAAAACAAAAAATGAAATAGAAAAATGACATGGGTTCCTGGTGCACACCTCTGTTGGGCTCAGGTTGGGTTGCATGCCTCTAATTTGTAGACTGGATCTGTGGCCTTTTGATTAGATTAGTTTTCCTGCCACTTTTCTATAGCCTTATTTACATGGAGTGGACGTAGGCAAACGAACAGTGTACTACTCTCTGAACATAGAATTTTGGATGTCAAATGACCCTATTGGAGGAAGCTAACATGGACCTCAAGGATTCTGCATTAAAAGGGTTTGTGTCACAAGGAAACCTGTGCTGACCAATGACCCTTCAGCCCTGATGCCACAACCCCATTTTACACTACACCCACCCAACAGGGAAAGACAGCATGGTGTGGGATTTGTCTTGGCTTCCCTTGCTGTGGGGACTGTGTGAAAGCACCTGCACTCTGTGCTCATTTTAGTATGTCACTGCCATTAATAAGGGTGTGCACCAGGCCCCCATGTCATTTTCGTTATCATTATTAATGACAATGTCATTTTTGTTGTCGTTATTGGTATCGGTATAATTTCAAATGAAGATTTTATTTTTGGTATCGGTATCTATTCCCATGCACAAATATTTATACAATATACCTATCCTGTAATCCTAATATATATAATAAAACAGACTAGCCTAAATACCTATATAATATCTAATCTCTCTATATATGTACACAACTAATATCTACCTAAATCTAAGGGAGACAGGGGAAGGGGAAAGGAAAACTATTATCTAATCAATTATCTATCTAGGGGTGGGAAGTTCGGATTATCCGGTATCCGATACTGCCGGTATTTTGCTGTACCGGCAGTATCGGATTAATCCGGATATTGGGGGTACCGGTACCGGTTCCCCATGCTGGATTGTTTTACATTGCAGCCATTGAAATGAATGGCCGCAATGTAAAAAAAGGAAGAAAAAACCCCCAACCACTTTTCCCTCCCCCGTCCAGGCTGCGCAGGTGGAAGAGGGGACACCCCCCCCCCACCCTGGCCAGCCTGGATTTTTTTTAATTTTTTTTTTCCCGAAGTCCCTGGCTCCGGGCTGCCGCCGGCGACCCAGAGCCTGCACCAGCAGGTAGGTACTACGGTGATCCCTGGGGTGGGGGGTATTAGGGTGATCCCCACTCCAGGGATCACCCTACCCCCCCCTACCTTTGGAGCTCCGGGCGGTGGTGGCGGCTGCGGCTGCGGCAGCACGGTGCTCCGGGCGACTTCAGTGCTGGCTGTGGCTGCCGGCTTCAGCACTTACTAGGCCTTCCGGGGAACTTCTGGGTTTCCCTGGATGGCCTAGTAAGCGTTGAAGCCGGCAGCCACAGCCAGCACTGAAGCCGCCCAGAGTGCCGTGCTGCTGCTGCCGCCGCCACCCAAAGCGCCAAAGGTAGGCGATCCTTGGGTGGGGGGGGTAGGGTGATCCCTTTGGTGGGGTGTGTGTTAAACCACCCCCCACCCCAGGGATCACCCTAGTACCTACCTGCTGGTGTGGGCTCCAGGTTGCCGGCGGCGGCGGAGCCAGGGACTTCGGGGAAAGGTTTTTTAAAAAAAAATCCAGGGTGGGTGGGGGGTGTCCCCTCTTCCACCCGCGCAGCCTGGGAGGGGGAGGGATTGTTTTCCCCCCCATTGATTTCAATGGGGACACTGACAGTTCCCCATTGAAATCAATAGATCCGGCACCGGTAAACCGGTTTTAATCTGGTTAACCGGTATTTTGCCCGATGTCCCATCCCTAATAACAAATCTAATCTATATGTCTCTATATCTAATCTATACTACCTATCTATATATAAAGTACAGGGGGGAGAAGGGCAGGGAAAGGGAGAAGGTAAAATATAGGGTAAGAGGAAGGAAAGATATTGGTAATACAATAAGGGCTAGGGAGAATTTTTTGTGTGCAAGCACCAAAGTTCAGCAACCTGACAAGCAGAGCTCTCACAGAATGGAGAGGAAAAGCCTGGCCCTCCCATTATAAAAGGTTGCACTTCCCTCCCCCAGAACCCTGATTGGTTGTGGGAGGCAGCAGGCATTGAGCAATCACAGAGTGCCATGAGACTGCTGGGGCCTGCTTGCACTGCTCATTGGCCAGTGATACATCCATCAGATATAGCTGAGCTGCTCGTCACTCCCAACACAGGCGCAGTCCAAGAGTTTAACCCTGTTTAGGGCTCTGAGATGTCTGCTCCCTCCTCCCCTCTCCACATTTTCCCTCCAAAACCCAACTGCCACAGCACTAATAACAACAACAATGATAATGATATTGTCATTTTTTATCATTTTCTTTATTCTCGACTGTCGTTTTCGTTATTGAAACAATGAAAATGACAGTTTTCTTGTTTTGTAATAACAAAAACGACATGCACACCCCTAGAGCTATCTAAATGAGTGGCAACTACAAAGTTGCTCCTCACCCAGTAAATCAGTGTGACCTGCTGCTTCACAAGAGAGGAGAGGGAATGCTGTGCTAAAGGAACCCATTTTTAAATTTTATTTTTTTCAGAGAGAAGCAAACGGTAAGATTGCCTCCGGGCCTAACAAACACAGTAAAATGTATCATCTTAATAAGAAATCATCTGTGCAGGCCTATACCACCATCAGCACCATTCAGCCCAGGACCAGAGAGGGCCTGGTCCTGAAAGGTGCCCCCAGAAGTTGTAGAGCAGCAGCCCAGCTCCTGTACCACTGCATCAGCTTGTCTCATTCTCGGTCATTATCCCCAAGAAGCTTTCCTACTCTGCCTTGCCCACCTCCTGTCTGTTGCCAGCTCTGCCATGGCTCTCAATTTCCTGGTTGGCTGCCAGTCAGGATATAAGGTTGGCTGAGGGCAGCAGAAAGATGGTAGATTAACAACACGTACTCCAGTCCTGCTTCTCCTGGCTTCCTTGCTCCCCACAACCCTTGGTCCTGTAATCCCTCCTTCCCCCCCCCCCAAAGTTCTAAGTCCCAAACCCCAGTTCCACCCCGATCCTGAACCTGTTCTCCAATCTGCATCCCAGCTGACTCACAAACTGACACCACAACACAGGAAAGCCAACACAGGCTGTGTTGTGTTGACATCCCCCCAAATGTGAGAGGTTCATGTGAATAAGCCGTAAGATCATTTATTGTTGTTATTATTATTATTATTATTATTATTTATTTATTTTAATATCTTTTCGCACCAAAGACATATTAGGGTGACTTACAATATTAAAAATATGAAGTATAAAACATAATCAGTTTAAAATGACATAATCATAAATACCCTACTTCCCTACACCATCCCCCCAACCCTCTCTCCACTCCAGTTCCCAGCCCCCTAATGTATCCCTATCCCCCACAACTCTCCCACACCCCCAGCCTCTACTGTCAAATGACTTTGTAAACAGAACTGTTTTGCACAGCCTCCTAAAGACGCTCAAGCCAGGGCTTAAACGAACCTCCAGGAGGAGTGAGTTCCACAGCCACGGAACAGCAGCTGAGAATTAGGGATCTGCAATCGCGGTTTGGACGTTCGGGGTTTGGCCCAAACTCAGCCAGTTCAGACAGCCAAACCAAACATCCAAACCCAATGCCAAAACCCCCAAACAGTTTGGTCGCGTTCGAATGAATTCGGGTGCATTCGGGCGGGAAAAACCTGTCTGGCAGGCCCGGGGTGGGGAGAGTTGAGGAGCAGACTTCCTGACCCCAGGGGTGGAGAGAGGCTTGGACTAGCACCCAGCCTGCCCAATCACCATTCCTCTTTTCCTCAGATCACTGGCTTGGCAGTCTGTGATTGGCCACGGGCTAGGCTGCACGGAGCCAATGAGGCTTGTGGTAAGGCGGGCTCAGCAAGTAACAAAAGTCATTGCCCCCCCCCTTCCATATCATTCTGAGACAGCCATTGATCCTGTCAGCAGGTGTTTTCAGAACTCTCCATCTCTGAGCAGTTTGTGTTCCTCCCAATTCATTGCCATCTTCCTCCTATTTCACCCATTTCAACACATTTACCTCCATAGCTTCATTTATTTAGATTAAATTAGATAGATTTAGGTGTTATACCCGGCATCAGGAAGCTGCCACTCCATCCCCAAGACCCATCAGGGTCCTGGGGCTTATGTTCCAGGCAGGGAGGGATGTCCATCCATGTCATCCAGAAGCTGCCACTCCTGTCCCAGGACCCACCATCAGGGTTCTGGGGCCATTATTCCACTCACAGAGAGCCATTGTTCCACTGCATCAAGTAACAGCCACTCCAGCCCCAGGACCCACTATCAGGGTTCTGGGGCCTAAATTACAGGCAGGGAGGGCTGTCATTCCACTTCATCCAGAAGCTGCCACTCCTGTCTCAGGAACCACCATCAGGGTTCTGGGGCCATCAGTTCGTTCACAGGGAGCCGTCATTCTACTGCATCAAGAAACAGTCAGTCACTCCTGCTCCAGGACCCACCATCAGGGTTCTGGGGCCTACGTTCCAGGCAGAGAGGGCTGTCGTTTTACTTCGCTGTCTGCCAATGCTCCACCAATTCCAGCCAGCCTGCAATGCCCGGCCAAGCAGTGGTGCCAGCCACCGAGCCCTGGCTGGGCTTCTGCCACTGCTCCATCAATGCCAGTCAGCCTGTAATGCCTGGACAGGTAGGGGTGCCAGCTGCAGTTAGTGTGCCCTGGCAATCCAATGTCTGCTGCTGCTGCTGGTACTGCACATCAGCCATTTGCTCCTCCCTCTTGTAGACGGGCATAGCTCGGATGAGTGTACCAGCAGGCAGGGGCTGGGTGTCCACAAGATTCACCACCAGGCAAGGCTTGACCAATTTGCAGTAGAACTTCTTGAGATCGGTCGAGTATGATGCCAGCCTCTGCCGCTGCTCCACCAATGCCTGGCAGCCTGAAACACCTGGCCTCTGCTGCTTCTATTGCCGCTGGGTCTCAGACGGCCAGTCATGCCCCCACTGGCACCCCCGGGGTCCAAGCGCCGAGCCTGCCTGCCCGGGAAACCCAGGGTGCCAAGCCCCAATCCTTCCCGGTCTCTGCTGCTGTGTCTCCGATGGCCTGCCATGCCCCCACGGGCACCTCTGGAGCTCCCCAAGCCTCTGTTGCGGCCAAACTTTCTGAACGTTCAGGGGCGTCCAAACTCTGAAGAACCAAACCCACGAACCCAAACTAAGTTTTTATTTGAAACGTCTGAATGCCCGAACATCCGAACTCCAGTCTGTTCGCACATCCCTACTGAGAATGCCTTCTTTGTTGTGGAAACCAAATTAAAAACTGGTACCTCAAAATCGACATCCCTGGCTGACTGCAAAGGGACTACTCGAAGGGCATTGCTACCATGGAGAAATGAGGCTCGGTTGATCCCGGGCCCCGAACTCTATAGGGTCCCTGTGCAAGAGCACCACTAGGGAATTTTCAGAGTGGAGGGGGGAGGAGTGGGGTCAACGTTCTGTTCCCATCCACTCTGACAATTTTCTAGAGGCACTCAGACTGCTTTCAAGAAGGAAGTGAGGCTGGCCAGAAGCCTTGCCACATAGAAAGACACTTCCCTCAGCCTTACGCATAAGCACAGGCCTGCCACAACCTTTTTACACCACTGGAATACTCATGTGCTTATCGTTCAGCATGTGCTTAAGCGCATTTTTGGATGAAGTGAGAGTGCTCATGACCTTGCAGGTTTGAGGCCCTTGTCCCCAAATTAAAAATGCCTAACTGATCCAAGACTGCTGAGGGAAACTGCCAAGTCACATCAAGGAATTAGTGAAGATAAATGCAAACCAATGTAGTATTAAAATGACTTTAGACCATAAAAAAAATACAACACAGCTGCTCTTTCAGCGACTGCAGCACTCTCCACATCACTCAAGCTTCCACAGTTGCCACACAAAGGAGCCATGTTTACAGCCCAGCCTCAAGATATCAAAGAATGTGCTGCGAAAAGAGCCTCATTTGCAGCCCTTGAGGCACTAACAAATAAATTGCGTTCTCATCTCTCCTTGACTGACATATCTCAGGAAGTCAGCGCAGACATTCTGCACAAATACTGTACAGCTGCTCACATATGTAGAAGCAATTATTCAAAACTATATGGGGACAACGGAGGGAAAAGTTGCGAGAGACATTCAAACATGTTGGCGTGATGACCTGCAACTGTGAGAGATCTTTCTAGAGTTGTCAGTGACAACGCACTGAAAAGACTAGGTTGGCTGATCAAACTTTTTAAGTCACAAATTGTGAAAAAATAAGAATAGACCATTAGTCAATCTAGAGTCAAAGAGATATAGCCGATCAGAGTCAAAGACTGATACCCTGATTAAAACATGCAGTCATTAACAGAGCAGCTGGTACTGTCACGGGGTGAGGGGCAGCACACGGGGAAGCTGGAGGGAAGGGCTAGATTTGGGAGAGGAGAAGTCTGGGTCCTAGGGAGGGGAAGCACCAAGGTAGTGGAAGACCTCTCAGTTGTCCTTCAGTTTGAGGGAGAATTAAGTTAATCACAGAGAACTGGCCTTTCCAGCCTCAGAGACCATATGACGCATCACTGAGGACCAGGAAAGAACAGAGAACAAGAACCCAAGGATCCTAAGACAAGGAGACAAGTCTAGAAGGGTCCCCTTTTAAGCAAAGTTGAACAAGGAGCCTGGAAACGAAAGGAGCACACGTACAAGTCCCTGGACGCAAGGGGAGGACAGGAAACTAGATGGGTGTAAGACCTGGAAGCAAGGAGGGGGAACAGAAGCCTAGGATGGGAACATCAAAGATCAAGGCTAAGAAACGAAGCTGGGGTAAGACAAGAAATACACACAACCACCACCGTTGGCTAGAAGGACTAGGGAAGAATGGGAGCAAGAGAAGGGGAGAGCACAAGGAACTGGGACCAGAACTAGAGCGCAAGTGGCAATGAGGACAAACACAAAGTGAGGGAGAAGTGCAGTTGCTCCACTCAACTTCCTGTGGCTACCAGCAGGTCTTAAGTATTGACTGGTAGCCAATCAGGAAGTTGGGAGGGTGAACTGGAGCAATAGACACAGCTGGGAATGGGCATGGCATGGCAAAGCCTGGGAAAACACAGGAAGAGACATGGGGAGGAGGGAACTGGGCTGAAATCACTGATTAGTGGTGCCAGAAGTTGGAACAGCACTCCAGGGTCCTGTAAAAAGCACCTGCAAGGACTGGAGCCACTCGAAGAAGAGCAGAAGGTTGCTGCCTTGTAATCACGGTTCTTTGAGATGGCTCTAAACATTATCTCAATACCCACACTTCCAGCACCGCATTGAGTTTTTTTTCTTATATGCCCAGAAAGGGTTGGAAGGAACTGTCATTCTGAGCGGTGCTTTTTATAGTAGAGGAGCTCGAGTTGAGTCCATCATGTTGTCTGTTATTTGAATATCGTGAGCATGCCATACACAACCCAGTTGTGCGTCTGTTTGGAGCCATCTCAAAGAACCTTCTTTACAAAGCAACAACCTTCTGATCATGCACATGGGGAGGAGTCATTTGTAAACAAACAGCTTTATCTCCTAGTCCTATGGGTGCTGCTGCTGCTGCAGCAGCAGCAGCACTACCAGCAAGCAGATGACAGAGGCAGGTGAGGGATGGGGACCCCAGGGGCAGCAGGCTTCGTCTGTGGGCAGCATCCTCCGGCTGTGCAGGGAGAAAATAAAATAAACAAAAAACCAGAGATTGCCCCCCCCCTCCGAAAACTATCACCAAACCCTACTTCCATCCATCCTTACCAGATGGATTCTGCCCTAGTGCAAACCAGACCAATCCATAGTGAAGTGAACAGCTGCAGCCCATGAGCAACTGGTTTTTTAGCCAACTGATCTATGCATGGATGATGGGTGGCGCGTGCGCGCACACACACACACACACACACACACACACACACTCTCTCTCTCTCTCTCTCTCTCTCTCTCTCTCTCTCTCTCTCAAAATCTCACACACTGTGCAGTGCACTCATGTTGCCATCAATTCAGCCCCAGTCAAGTGAGGATGTGTGGACCGGACCTGGGGCTTATATGGAAACTAGATAGATGGAAACTAGATGGAAACTGGGCTGGGCTTGGATAGAAACTTAGGGGATGTTAGTTAATAGATTTGTTCATTCACTTAGGGATTAGGGAATGCTCATGTGTTGTTGCTGCTTGTGATGCTGTTTTTCACCTTCCTTCATTTCGTTGATGACACAGTAGTGAAAGACAACAAGAGTAGTTTGTCTCTCCCTGTCCCCCACCATGTCACACCGGCCGTGTTCAAGAATTAAAAAAAAATAAACACAATTATTAAACTACTACAGACAGAACCAGAAATATTAAACTACAGAACATAACCGAAATTTTAAAAAACATACTTACAAGTTTGTGGAAGGAAGGAGAGAGAATAGACTCAGTCAGTCTCTCTGATGGTACGTACGCGGCATGCGCTGGAAGGCTGGCTGGGATAAATGTGGGCTCAAACCTAGTCACTATCTCAGCATGGTGGGGGGTGGCACTGGCAGAGCAAGAGGGGAGAAATGCCATGGCTAGCACTTTTATACAGCATGGGGAGGACCGCCCCCCACTGCTGTGGCACTGCCCAACTGCAGCCCAACTGCAAGAGCCCTAACCAATTGAAAGCAAATGTGGAGAATACTTCAGCTGGAAATATTGCTTCCGGAAGGAGCAGAAATTCTTCCCGCAAGTTGATGACTTCCAGCTACCAAAGTAGCGGCAGAAAACCTTGCGGTAAATGGCCACAGAAACAACGGAAATCGGGAGGGAAATTAGCGGGATTAAATGTAGTTTTTGATCCAGGCTGCGCGGGGTGGAAGGGCAGTTTCCAGCACCCCCACCCATCCTGCTCAGTGTTCACATGGATGAACACTGAGTGAACACCCATGCCCCACCCACCGCCTGTTATTTACACGGACGTCCCACATACACACACACACACACACACACACACACACACACACACACACCAAGCCTGGGGGGAGGGGCGCGTCCATATAAAAAAGGCCAAGTTCGGACTTGAAGTGCATTGGCAGTGAAAGGTAACAGGCTGTCAATTCTGGGATTCTATTCTAAACAGAGCTCTAAATTATCAGTCTGATGCCACTAAGTATAACTATATTGATGTTAAAGACCAACAAAAAAGAACACCCCTAAGTAGATAGAACAGGGGTAAGGAATAGAGTTGAAAGCAGGTACCTGAAATACAGGTATACCCGTCGAAGTTGCGGTACCTGAATCAACCTGACAATATCCAGGTACCGATCAGGACCCAATTGCATCCCAATTCAGGTACCTGATGTCCCGGAATATTGACTTCTGGTCGTAATTTTTAAATATTGTTTTGTCAATTTACTGACTCCCAACACCTATTTATGAGTTTTTTGTCCTGGAAAATTGACTTCCATTATTGGAAAATTGCATTCTAGTCCTGATTCTTTGGATTTCTATTCTCATTTTTCAGTTTTCTGACCTGATATACTGCTTAGTAATCAGAAAATTGGAAAATGGGTAATGGTAATTGGTAAAAATTACCAAATTTGGAGGTTATCTAAGTTATCAGTACCCAAATAATCAGTCAGTACCTGACAATGTGGGTATTACCCATTAGGGATGGGCGAACAGAACGCTGTTCAGACATTCGGTTCGAAGTTCGGGTTCGGCTGCTCGGTTCGGCGGAGTTCGGTTCGGCCGAACGTTCAAAAAAGTGCTTTCGGTTCGGTCGTCTGAACAGGCCAAGTTCGAGCAGAACTCCGAACTTCCGAACCGCGTTCGCCCATTCCTATTACCCATGGGTAATAAATTAAGGGCCCATTTCAGCCCTAGTAAGGAACCTTTTCCTTTCATAGAGCCACTTTGAAAAGCCATACACGTTTTGATAGCTGCATAGAAATTGTGGATAAGGGTGCATAAGGGGTCCACACAGGGTTGGGGAAGAAAGGGGTGTATGTCCATATCTATGCCATAGATCCAGCCTCTATCCTTGTGTATGTGCCCTCATCTCTGCTGTCTTTCCTCTGCTCCTACTCTTTCTGGGTTTGGGGATAGGGACTGGACTTCGGGTCCAGTTCCAGAAACTGGAAAGGGAGAGGGCTGTGGGCTGCATTTGGCTCCCAGCACTCTGATCACCCCATCTCAGAACGATATAGTAAAACTGGAAAAGATACATAGAAGAACAACCAAGATGATCAAAGGTATGGAATGGTTTCCATATGAACACAGGTTTGATAGGTTAGGGCTCTTCAGCTTGGAGAAGAGATGGCTGAGAGAGGGATATGGTAGTAGTTTATAAAATCATGAGTGCTGTGGCTGAAGTAAATAGGGAGTTATTCTATCAAATGGTACCACCCCATGACACTAACTGGCAGCAGATTTAAAACAAATAATAAAGAAAATTTCACTCACACAATTAACTTGTAAAATTTGGTACCAGAAGATGTGGTCAAGACCAGTAGTGTAGGTGGGTTTTAAAAAGGACTGGATAAGTTCTTGGGGGTTATGTCCATTAGCAGCTATTAGCAGAGGAGTTTGGGGGACATAGCCTCTGATCGTTAGGGGCAACGGGGAATGGGTCACCCCAATAGGACCTGTTGGGTACTACTTTTACCAGGTAACTGAGATTGTCTGGGCTCAATAGTCTGACCCAGTATGGCACTTCTTATGTTCTTAGGATCACAAAGTGCTAAGCAAATCCTAACAAATTAAGCCTCATAACAGTCCCACAAGGTAGGTAAGTACAGATATCCATACAGCACACAGATAAAGGAACTGGAGGATCATGATTAAATAGTTCAATGAGCTTTGGTGCCTAATATTAGCTATCTAAATTGACATGTAAATGAAAGAGGCCAAATGCTGAGGGCTGCTGAAAACACAGTTCCCACTGAAGTAAATGATTTCAACTAGCCATTCTTCTTGGTTTTGGTGATTTCATGTATTTATTTATTTAAATGTATAGCCTGGCCATCGTAGGGCCTCTGGGCAGGTAACATCAGAACCCATATACACATGTATAAACTTGTTAAATGCTGGCTCAACCACTGGCATTTTATGTCAACACCAGGAATAAAATTGACCATTTCTGATTCCCAGTGATTTGCCTTATCCCCCTAGGTCTTCCTTCTGTTTCAATAGATGAGAACATACGTCATGGTCCGGACCAGGGTGCCACTCTCACCTCAGTCTGGATTGTGTCTGGCTGCAGAACCATTGTTCATGCAGCTGGGCTCAGGGGTGGCAGGGTGTCACACAAATATGTGACTGGTCGGCCCCATCCGTCTAGATCAGCAGATGGGTGTGGTGGCAAAAGCAGCTTTCCGCCAGCTGTATCTGGTGCGGAGGCTGCGCCCGTATATCTCCAGACCCGACCTGGTCACTTTGATCCATGCCTTCATTCCCTTGAGGCTGGACTACTGTAACGCACTCTACATGGGGCTTCCCTTGATGCTGGCCCGGAGATTGCAGCCAGTGCAGAATGCAGCGGCCCGTCTCCTAACAGGGGACGGGCCGACGAGAGCACATAACAACGGTGCCCCGTGTGCTGCACTGGCTGCCTGTAATGTGCCGAGCCAGGTTCAAGGTGGTTACAATCAGGTTGGTTGCAGCAGTCTGCAGAGGAGGGCAGACAGTAAGTATACGGGGAACGACTAGCAGGCATTGGGAAAGGCGGCGAGGATCGAAGGCAGTTAGGTGAGCAGGAGAAATGAGGGAGAGTGAGGGAGGGGACAGAGGAAGAGAGATTAGGTCCGAAAGGTAAGGGGGAGCTTGGTTGTGGAGTGTTTTGAATGTGAATACCAGGAGTTTAAACAGGATACAGTCAGGAAGGGGGAGCCAGTGAAGAGAGAAGAGGAGAGGCAGCACATGGTAGAAGCGACGGGCAGAGTGAATGACCTTGGCAGCAGAGTTTGGGATTGCGATAAGGGGGAACAGGTGAGAGCGAGGGAGGCCAGCAAGGAGGAGGTTGCAGTAATCGAGGTGAGAGATAACCATGGCATGAACAAGGGTTTTGGCCGAGGAGGTAGAGAGAAAGGGGCGGATCCGAGCAATGTTATGGAGGGCGAATCGGCAGGATTTGGCAACAGAGTCAATGTAAGGTTTAAAAGAGAGGTGCGTGTCAAAGATGAAGCCCAAGCTACGGGCTTGGAGAACAGGATGGATGGTGACTCCATCGATGCAGATGGGCAGGTTAGAGGGAGAGGAAGAGGAGGGAGGAAAAATGAGGAGTTCGGTCTTGGCCATGTTGAGCTTGAGTTGACGTCGGGACATCCAGGCGGAGATATCAGAGAGGCAGTTGACGAGGCGTGAGTGGACAGAAGAGGAGAGAGAGGGGGTAGAAAGATAGAGTTGGGTGTCATCAGCGTAGAGATGATATTGGAATCCGTGGGAGGCAATAATTTTGCCAAGGGACAGGGTGTAAATAGAGAAGAGGAGAGGGCCAAGGACAGAGCCTTGGGGGACCCCAACCGAAAGGGGGAGGGAGGAGGAGTTTGACTCGGGGAGCGAGACTTTAAAGGAGCGGTCAGAGAGGTAGGAGGAGAACCAGTCAAGGACAGAGCCACGGAAGCCCAAAGAGTAAAGCGAGTCCAATAGAAGCAAGTGGTCGACAGTGTCAAAGGCAGCAGAGAGGTCAAGGAGGACAAGAATGGAGTAGAGGCGCTTAGATTTAGCGACAAGTAGATCATTGGTGATCTTGGCCAGGGCAGTTTCAGTAGAGTGGAGGGGGCGGAAGCCGGATTGGAGAGGGTCCAGGGAGGAGTTGGCAGAGAGGAGGTCCAGGCAGCGGGAGTAGACGACACGTTCCCGAAGCTTTGAGGCAAAGGGAAGGAGGGAGACTGGCCTCTAGTCATTCGTCCATTCTTTTAGTAGATGTACACCCTGGAATAAATTTAGTTGATATTTACAGTGAAGCGCCTGTATTCTAGACTGTTTCTACCTGTATCTGTGACTTAACCACTTTTCACCCAGTCTAATAGCTGCTTTTGTTTTCTGGAACCCTGCAATTGTTTTAGACTATGCAAATAAAATGAACTCAATACTGGGATATTTATTGTCAAAAACTGTTGTGTGGCAGATTCAAAACTTGCTACTTGAAAGAAGACGAAATGTAGCTTGTGGTTGAACCAGTTGGCTTTGAGAGTTACTTGTAACTCTGCACTGTATGCAAAGTCTATTGTGCCTTATTTGAAGTCTGCTCCCACAACTGGCCTTAGTATTTATGAATTTAATAACTCACTGTGATAAATAAATCTGTAAAAATTCTTATGCTAATAACCACCCCCTTTCTACTTACACTATCTTATTTCCTATGGGGACATAAAGGGAGGGACACTGTGCTTCCTGCCCCTCTTGCTTTGTATGCACACTCACTTATTTCAGAGAGAGTTTGCATGATTGAGAGGATACCTTTGTAGATGTCCTTGTCACTAGGAAGAACAGTCCTTTGTTGGAACTTTCTTTTCCTTGGGAGTGGCCTTCTTGTAATATTGTCTCATTATTTTTTTTTACTATTTTTTTGTAATGCTGAGAGAATGACCCTTTTAAAAGTAGGAAGCCTTCTTTTAATAATAAGAAACAGCGTCCAGAGGAAATCACCATTGTAATCAGTGTATAATGCCTTGTTGTTTAATGGAAATAAAAGCTTTCTATGCAGGAACTTTGATGTGTGCATATGAGAGAGACAGAGCTACTTTTACAGAAGTGAGAGATCTTGCACACTCTCACCTCATGTTACCTCAGTGGGAGCTTGGACTGAGTCCAATATGGCTATCCAATTAAAGTCAATGGTGCTGTTTATGTATTGCTCTGAATGATGTCTACACCAGACTTGAAAGAGAGAGGCCATTTGCTACCTACAAATAATACCTCGGTGCTCGGGCACCAATTGGCCACCCGATAGTACAGATAATACCTACTATCAGGTGGCCAGTTGGTGACCAAGCACCAAGACAGGCACCCATTTACCTGGAAATACTGAGCATTACTGTTACCGGGTGCAGCCGGGTGCTTTCTGGCTGTGGTCAGTCATGGCAGGATCAGTTTCCTGACTGGCCATCATGTAGCCACTAGCAGCTGCAGATGGGCTCACGCCTTAGCACAGCTGAGTCCAACCATCAGGGCTATATAATTAGGATGCCCAGGTGGCAGCGAGAGAGTTTCACAGAAGCTGCAATTTGGGAAGGAACTGGAAGATGGCTGTACAACTCCTAGCTGCAAGGGTTACAGATACCCCAGGCAGGAGAGTGTCAGACCTAGTGTGTCCAGGGACCTGCTGGGGAACCTTTACTAAGGAGCTATATTTGTACGTCCTTGTCCCTGCTACCTTCAGGTGTGCTGGGGAGACCGTATAGAGGGAATTACTGCATATGAGGATGAAGGCACCGTAAATAAAGGCACATTGGAGAAAGGACTTTTGCTGCTGTGTGGCTCTATATTCGGCAGAGGGGAGCATCATGGGACAAGGTCCTGCGCAAACTCACCCAACCATGAGAGGCGGACCCATGACGCTGGGTTACCAATTTACCATTATACTGATCAGAAAACTGGAAAATCAAAAACAGAAGATGAAAAAATATCTGCAAACTGGGTAGTTCATCGGGTGTTAATTGGGTACCAGTTAATACCTGAAGTTACCGGTTTTGGGCAGGTACCATAATTTTGATGGGTATACCTGTTCTTGTGGGTATTTATTTATTTATTTATTTATTTAGATTTATATCCCACCCTATCCCCGAAGGTTCAGGGCATCTCACAAAACACACAAAATACAAATGTAAAATAAATAATTAAAACCCCACAAAACTAAAAACACCACATCGCCCTCCCCCGTCTATCCCTGCCCATTGAATGTCTGGCCAAATAAAAAGGCTTTACTTGTTCCAACTATAGTCTACACCTACATTGGTAGCCTTGGAGATGGGTACTGTGACCTCTCCTCCTCAACTTCCTGATTTAGGGGCATCTGTCTCCTAGCGCTCTGATGTACAGGAATATTGAAGATGAGAGGGACAGCTAGCCCTGTCTTCTTCCCTTACCAGCCACAGAGTGGTTGTGCCTGGATGGAGCCATCCTTCAAAACAACGTTCCAAATAGAACACTAGTTACAATAAAGCAAGGAACAAAAACACAAACAAAAAACAAAACCCATCTGTGTGTGTCCACATTGTTCAGCTGAAGTCCATTCCTTGCCTCTCAATCTGTTTTTTCCCTCTTGGCCTGGATAAGGACAACATCTGGTCTCACACTGATTTTACGTCACCATGACTCCGTTAACATCAATTAAGTTATTTATAGGTGAAAACAGACATGACGCTAACCACCCTTTAACCACCCTTGGTGGTTATTTATGCATGTTGCAGAGCTGTACTGCCCTATGCAGCCCTGAAACATGCATAAATGACCAGCAAGGGTGGTTAAAGGGTGGTTAGCGTCATGTCCGTTTTCACCCTATGATTCAGCATAAATGAGTCGAGATCAGAACCAGGGCCATGGAGTCCTTGCTGTATTTGATCCGGATTCACAAGGACATTTTGGTTTTCCTGCCCAATATTGCAAACCAGTCTTCATCCCAGTTTAAGTGGCTCACATCGCTAGTGGCTCACAGAATCACATGACTCAGGTTGTATCTGCTCTTAAATTGGATCCATCTTTTAGAGTGTGGGCTAGATTCTCAGCTGGCATGTCTGTTATGGCTTGACCAGCACATCTTTGCAAAATGATTTGCATCGGGCCCCCTCTAAATGTCATTGGTCATTATCCCAAACATTAGTTCAGCAAAGAGTTTTAATTAGGATTTTAGTTAGGATCAGGGATGATGGGAGCTGGGGGGGAAACAACAGGGAATGGATCCCCCATTGTAACCTGTTGGGTGCTTCTCCCAAGCCACCGTGATTGGCCACTGTCTGAGACAGGATGCTGGGCTAGATGGACCATTGGTTTGACCCAGTATGGCATTTCTTATGTTCTTAATTGGCATAAGCCAGTTTCTGACCTTTATGCTTTTCTGGTCATATTTTCTATTTAAAAAGTTCTCTTGAATCTTGAAGACCTGTCTTCCACATAGCAGGTTTGTCCTCAACAATAATAGTTCCTTCGCAATCTTTGTACCTGTCCCACCCAACTCACAAGCAAGACACAAAAAGTTCACATTAATGCTTCTTGCTTTGGGCCATTTATTCTTCTATGCAATATCCACATACAGGCCTGTAGTGAGAAATTTAGGGCCCTGGTACATCCAGATAGCTGGAGCAGGGGCTACCTCCCATCTCTCCATCGTACGTTTTGGAATCAGTTTCTGGAAATCATATGTGTACTTTATTTACACGTAAGGTACTTGAAATTATTATTTTACCCATCATGTTTTAAAATATATTATGAAAAAAATATACTTGTAGGATTTTGGGGAAGGAGGGGGTTAGTTGACCCCCAGTAGGGGGTGAGCTAAGAGGGGGGGGGCATAGTTCAAGTGGTAAGAGCGCATGCTCTGCATGTATAAGGTCCCAGGTTCAATCCCTGGCACCTCCACTTCAGGACCTCCGATAACACACCTGGGGGAGGCCTCTGCTGGGGGCTTGGAGGGGTCTCATGTAGCATGCTGGATAGGGATGGGCAAGCAGATGACAGCTCGGGTTCGCCCATTCGGTTTGGCCGTTTGGTTTGTTTGTCGAGTTCGACCGTTCGGTTTGGTCCTATTCGGTTCGGGCATTTGGAAAAAGGCTCTCTGTATTGAGGAATGATGTCCCCAGACCCACGACGGTGGGTCCTGGGGCTACTAGAGTTACAGCTTCCAGGTATTGGCCATAGCCCTCCCTGCTGGTAACTTGGCCCCAGAACGCTGACGGCAGGTCCTGGGACTAGAATGGCTGTTTCTTGATGCGGTGGAAAGACATCACTTCTGTGCGAGGAATGATGGCCCCAGACCTATGATGGTGGGTCCTGGGGCTAGAGTGGCAGCTTCTAGGTACTGGCCACAGCCCTCCCTGCCAGTAAATGGTCCCAGAACCCTGGCGGCAGGTCCTGGGGCTGGAGTGGCTGTTTCTTGATGCTTTGGAAAATTAGCTCTCTGTGCGAGGAATGATGGCCTAGGACCCATGACGGTGGGTCCTGGGGCTAAGGTGGTAGCTTCTAGGTATTGGCCACAGCCCTCCCTGCTGGTAACTTGGCCCCAGAACCCTGGTGGCGGGTCCTGGGGTTGGAGTGGCTGTTTCTTGATGCTTTGGGAAATCAGCTCTCTGTGTGAGGAATGATGGTCCCAGACCCATGACGGTGGGTCCTGGGGCTAAAGTGACAGCTTTTAGGTATTGACCACAGCCCTCCCTGCCTGTAACTTGGCCCCAGAACCCTGACGGTGGGTCCTGGGGCTGGAGTGGCTGTTTCTTTTTTCTATATCTATCTATCTCTACACTAAATCTAACTGCTATTAACTATTCTAAAACCTATTGAACTAAATGGAATATCCTAATAATTAACTACAAAGGCCTTGACCTACAAACACACTGTATCTCTATCTATCTGGGGAGATTGGGACACTGGGGAGAATACTGGATACCGGATTTACTGGTATCGGATCTCCCTGGTACCGGATTTACCGGTATCAGCATACTGGATTTTTAACATTGAGGCTATTATTGCGGCTATTGACTTTAATGGCTGCAATGTAAAAAATCTAGTAAAGTGGCCAATGTTAAAAATTCGGTATGCCGGTATAGGTAAATATCGGATTTATCGGATTAAGCCGATACACCCAAATACCGGCAATATCGATTCTCGGGAGAACCAGAATTCCCACCCCTAATCTCTATAACTAAGCTAACTACTATGTATATCTATCTAGTAACTGTCTATCTAATAACTTTCTATCTATATATACAGTATTACACAGGGGGAAACACAAAGAACACAGGGACGGGTACAAAACTGAAATGAAAATCAATCTAATAATAATCCTACTCTAAATAAATCCAAAACTTAAAACAGGGGAAGGGAATCAGGGCTGGGATAAGAGGGAGAGGGAAAAGGATTCAATGGCGGGGGGAGGGAGGAAGGAAGATTGAACACAGGGAACACAGGGAGGGGTAAAAACAAAAAAATAACACCTAAATCTATATAATATAATCTAAATAAATGATAATATGGAGGTAAATGGGTTGGATGGGTGAAATAGGAGGAGGATGGCAATGGATTAGGAATAGGAATGAACAAAAACTGCTGGGAGAGAGGGAGCCTTCTGAAACGCCTGCTATTCAGGAACAGTGACTTGCTCAGAAGGTGTTAGGAAGGGGGTAGGGCAATCAGTTTTGTTTCTTGCTGCACCCGCCTCACCGCAAGCCCCATTAGCTCCGTGCATCCTAGCCCGTAGCCAGTTGCAGACTGTGAAGCCAGTGGTCTGAGGTGAAAAGGGATGGTGATTGCGCAGACTGGCTGATACGCCAAGCCTCTCTACCCCTGGTGCCTGGAAGTCTGCTCCTCATCTGACTCCTCCTCCCTGTCACGTTTTGCCTTCCAGTGACATGTTTTTGCCACCCGAACGTGATCTGAACTAACCGAACTGTTCGGTCATTTCGACGTTCAGAATTGTGTTTGGTTCAGTCAGTTCGTGTTTGGATTCGGGTTGGGGTTCGGTCGTCCGAACAGGCCGAGTTCAGGCTGAACTCCGAACTTCCAAACTGCATTCGCCCATCCCTAACGCCAGGATGGCCTCTGCTGGAGACCCTGGAAGAGCCGGATTTGGACCTGAATTTGAAACCCCTGCTGCTATGTCAGGGTGTGACAATACTGGGCTAAGATGGACCATTGGTCTGACTCAGTTAGGCAGTTTAGTTTAGAATTGCACCCCTATTTCATATAAATTGCCCCACACAATTTTCGATTCTCAGTGACAGGTAACAGGCTCTCTCAGGCTGGCTTTAATGTGTCAACTGATGCCAGAGCAAGAGACAAAAAAAATTATTCCACACTCAGATTCCTTCCTTTCTTTGGACCGATCCCAAACCCAGATCACTGAGATTACACTGTTGCTGCAAAGTTTACAGGGCTCTTTTGATAGAGTATGTGAGAAAACGTTATCTTTCTTCCCTGATGACCCTTGCTACTAGACTCCCAGAAGGTTTTATATATGTCGGGGCCCCTGGTCACCTCATTTTTGTTGCTATGGAGCCTACTCAGTTTTCCCCATATGAGGTTCTAAGTACAGCTGACATGAATATTGTACTTGATGATTTTGCCTGATATGTCTATCTCCAATGGGATGGATACAAACTGCTATCAGCAACTGCTCCATCAGATATCCATTCTGGCTTTAAAATGGGGAATGCCCAATTATTTTATAAACCAGCTGATTGAAAGGCAACATGTGCACACACAGAGGTGAATATAACCCAGGACCCTTAAGTGTAGATGGTTCAAAGAAGAGCTACAGAGCCACAGTGGCAGCGCACTTTTAAGAGTTTGATTCGCCGCTTTTTATGTGAGCAATATGCATAACCCTTCTCCATGTCTGGATTAGAAAGGGTGGGCCAGCAGTTGTTCTGGTAGCTTTAAACAGGAAATCGGAAGGTAAAGGGTTCAGGTCTGCTTTAGGTAAGAGAATAGTATGTAAATACCAGAGAATCTACCACACAAGAAAGAAAACCCATTTTAGTGTCTGTGTTTGGGTTAGTTAGGGGATGGCTGCTGTGTTTAACTCAACTACCATGAGAAGGATTCTTAGGTGTCAGCATGCCATATCTTTGTTCACTAATGGCTAGTCTTTGCATGAATGTTCCCTGTCTGATTGCAGAAGCTACCTTTTACATTGCAACAGAACTCTGTAGCATGTGTTGGGGCCAGGGGACAAGGGGAACTCCACGCTGCTGCTTTTGTGGTGTGCTAAGGACTTCCCATAATATTGTTGGCTTAAGATGGTTTGCTTTGCTTGCTCTGTGTTTGCATGTGCACTGCTAGCTCCGCCTAGGTGCCACCTACCATTAGCTAGGTGCCGTCTACCATTTCCTCCAACTACTGTTGACCTGGCCCCTCCCACTTCTGGCCCCACCCTGTGCCCTACCAGCCTTGAAACCCACCAGCTGCTAGTGCAACAAGCTAGACGGTAGAGCCAAAACAGTTAATTAACTTCATGACCATGGCGGATAATCAAAATTCTGGATACCTGATCCTAGTCTATCAATCACCTCATGCCACAGTAGTTATTTAACCAATTAACCAAAATACTGATTAATACCACTTTACCGTTAACACATAACCAATTTGCTGTTTTCTGCATTATGTCATTACTGGCTTACTTCCAGACCAAGAGCAAAGCTGCATTCAATAGATTTGAATCTGATATGCAAAGAGTTAACCTGAAACCAGAATCTCGGGAGGTAAAAGGGAATAGAAGAAGTATGGACAAACTGAACTAACTGCAGGAATGACAGGAAGACAGAATATGGCAACATGGTAAATTATACAAAGTGGTAATGTGGGCACTCAGTTCAGTCGTCGGCTAATAAATAGTTAATTGACTCTCGGTAACCAATAGTTTTTAGTACAATTCCAGCACATCTGATGGTTAACAATATCTGCATGGATAGGATAACCATTTCAGCTCTGATAGACAGATGCCATATTAGCAGTAATTGTGTGGCTTGATGGCTGTGCTTTGCAGTGCTTATGCTGGACATCCTGGGTTGTAATGTACCCTAGAAAAATATTTCTGAGCTTTTCATTATTATTATTATTATTATTATTATTATTATTAGCATTAGCATTAGCATTAGCATTTATATAGCGCCAGCAATGTACCTGGCACTTTACAAAGAGTAAGATAGACACGGTCCCTGCCCAAGAGCTTACAATCTAAAGACAGGGGGAGGGGAGACAGGGAAGGGGGAACAGAGGGAGAGACAAGGGATGCAACATTCATGAGGATGCGAGAGCTCAGGTACACGTTCTTGGCTTGGTTACAGAGAATTGGGAGTTTGCAGATAACAGGTGGGGGATAATCCTGGGTGGGGATGATTAGCAGGAGTTAGGAAGGGCGGAGCGGAAGAGGTGGGTTTTGAGGAGGGACTTGAAGGTGTGGAGGG
>QEPC01014730.1:829521-879735 GCA_003113815.1 Sphenodon punctatus | reverse complement strand
GGGAGCCAGTGGAGAGAGGAGAGGAGAGGCTGCACGTGGTCAAAGTGATGGGCTAGGTGGATGATCCTGGCAGTAGAGTTTTGAACAGAGATAAGGGAAGAAAGGTGGGAGCGGGGAAGGCCAGCGAGGAGAAGGTTACAATAGTCAAGGCGTGAGATGACTAGGGCGTGGATGAGAGTTTTGACAGAGGAGACAGACAGAAAAGGGCAGATCTTGGCAATGTTGTGGAGGGAGAAACGGCAGGATTTGGCCACAGAGTCAATGTAGGGTTTGAAGGTAAGGTGCGAGTCAAAGATGAAGCCCAAGCTGTGGGCTTGGGGGACGGGGAGGATGGAGACCCCTTCAATGGTAATTGATAGGGAAGTGGGAGAGGAAGGGTTTTTAAAACAATATCGTAAGAGCGCCTAGTTCCTCTGCTCACGGTGCCATCTTCAAGCAATTAAAGTCAATGGGAGTTCAGACTTCATTTTCTAAAAGAAACTATCACAGACTTGGAGATACAATGGTACAGGATAGACAAGAGTCTTACATTAGATCCATGGAGTCTCCTTTGTCTGAATCTCCCTGTATTACGTCCCATCATATGAAGCAATCGTTTTTGAACCATTCTGGCTTTTAGGGAGTGAAAGAAAGCTTTTGATAACAAGTCTGTCTGAACAGTGGGCAGAAATGTTCTGTCTGGGTCACTTAGTTGGTAACATCCTTTTTTTTTTTTTGCTAAGAAGGGCACTCAGAAAGATCTTGCCTATCTCTCAATATTTTTTAACAGGATTCAGTAAGTGTCTATGGATCAGCTGTGTTACGTATAGAAGGGACTATTTTTGCTGTACAGAGTCCAGTTGGAGAAATTGCTTCTGTTTTCACCTTGTATTTTAAGTGCCAAAGAAAGCCTCGATTTGAGTGCCTGTGGGTTCTGTACTTTCCATTTGTTTTTGAAGAGAATTCCATTTTAGCTGATGGCACCTCTGCTATGTGCCAGGGGGACTTAATCTCACTGGTTATTATCTGCTGGCTAGGCTTATCTGCCTGTTTCCAGACAAAGTTGGTTTTCAGATTATCTCTGAATGTTATCCTTAACATTTGAAGATTCATATAAAACATCCTACCTTTTTTTCTGACCTGGGAACTTGATAGTTGAGCTGTTAAGAGGGCTATCAATTTTTATTTACCCTGGGCAAAGCTTTTCTGAAAATCTAAATCTAGATTGCTCCATATGAGATTCCAAGGTTAAAACAAGTTAGAAAGCTTCTAAAAGTGTCATTGCTAGGTAGATGCAAAACTATGTTAAATGTTAATGCGGTGTCTGGCCCCCTGGTTCATGTCTAGCCTTAGTAGGACTGATGTCTTCTGGGCAGGAAGGAGTAAGTTAATATGGATGAGTGCTCTATTGCCCTTCTCCCTTCCTTATCACTCATTACTGTCTAAATTAAAGCTAAGCGAATATCTGTGGTGAATATTTTACCTGATGAATTTGCCCATATTTATTTGGTTCCAGTGAGGTGCTAGTGAAATGCTGTCTGTGCCATCTTTGGCTGGATACTCAGTTCAATATTTGCAGGGGATGATGATGATGATATTTTTTTATTAAATTCAGTTAAATATTTGCAAGGTATTTATAAATTGATGATGATAATAATCCTGCAAATATTGAATGGAATTAAATAATAATAATAATAATAATTATTATTATTATTATTATTATTATTATCCTGACCTCTATTGCTACCATTGTCGCCCCCCCCCACTTCTACATGCCATAAATCTATTCCTTTCCACAGGCCCCTTCCCCTCTGCTTTCAAGCATGCCACTGTCTCCCCCATCCTCAAAAAGCCCACTCTAGACCCATCTGACCCCTCTAGTTACTGGCCAGTCTCCCTCCTTCCCTTTGCCTCAAAGCTTCTGGAACGTGTCGTCTACTCCCGCTGCCTGGACCTCCTCTCTGCCAACTCCTCCCTGGACCCTCTCCAATCCGGCTTCCGCCCCCTCCACTCTACTGAAACTGCCCTGGCCAAGATCACCAATGATCTACTTGTCGCTAAATCTAAGCGCCTCTACTCCATTCTTGTCCTCCTTGACCTCTCTGCTGCCTTTGACACTGTCGACCACTTGCTTCTATTGGACTCGCTTTACTCTTTGGGCTTCCGTGGCTCTGTCCTTGACTGGTTCTCCTCCTACCTCTCTGACCGCTCCTTTAAAGTCTCGCTCCCCGAGTCAAACTCCTCCTCCCTCCCCCTTTCGGTTGGGGTCCCCCAAGGCTCTGTCCTTGGCCCTCTCCTCTTCTCTATTTACACCCTGTCCCTTGGCAAAATTATTGCCTCCCACGGATTCCAATATCATCTCTACGCTGATGACACCCAACTCTATCTTTCTACCCCCTCTCTCTCCTCTTCTGTCCACTCACGCCTCGTCAACTGCCTCTCTGATATCTCCGCCTGGATGTCCCGACGTCAACTCAAGCTCAACATGGCCAAGACCGAACTCCTCATTTTTCCTCCCTCCTCTTCCTCTCCCTCTAACCTGCCCATCTGCATCGATGGAGTCACCATCCATCCTGTTCTCCAAGCCCGTAGCTTGGGCTTCATCTTTGACACGCACCTCTCTTTTAAACCTTACATTGACTCTGTTGCCAAATCCTGCCGATTCGCCCTCCATAACATTGCTCGGATCCGCCCCTTTCTCTCTACCTCCTCGGCCAAAACCCTTGTTCATGCCATGGTTATCTCTCGCCTCGATTACTGCAACCTCCTCCTTGCTGGCCTCCCTCACTCTCACCTGTCCCCCCTTATCGCAATCCAAAACTCTGCTGCCAAGGTCATTCACTCTGCCCGTCGCTTCAACCATGTGCAGCCTCTCCTCTTCTCTCTTCACTGGCTCCCCCTTCCTGAACGTATCCTGTTTAAACTCCTGGTTTTCATGTTCAAATCACTACACGACAAAGCTCCCCCTTACCTCTCAGACCTAATCTCCCTACGCACTCCTGCACACGCTCTCCACTCTTCCTCTGTCCCCTCCCTCACTCTCCCTCATTTCTCCTGCTCACCTAATCGCCTTCGACCCTTCTCCCTTGCCTCCCCCCATGCCTGGAATGCCCTCCCTGCCCACATCCGCCTTGCCCCCTCCCTCCGCTCTTTCAAATACCTCCTCAAGACCCACCTGTTCCTCGCTGCCTTTCCCAATCCCTGCTAGACGTTCCCATATACCTACTGTCTGCCCTCCTCTGCAGACTGCTGCAACCTGACTGTAACCAAGCCAAGCACATGCACCTGAGTCTTCACACCTGCTTGAATGTTTGTCTGTCTTTTCCCCTGTCTCTCCCACTGTCCCCTCTCCCTGTCTCCCCCTCCTTGTCTTTTAAATTGTAAGCCACAGGCAGGGACCGCGTTTATTTCTATGTTCTGTACAGCACCAGGTTACACGACTGCGGCTATATAAATGATTATAATAATAATATTATTATTATTATCATCATCCATATACAAATACACAGATATTAGTTTTGGGTAATGGATAGTTATTCAGATACTTGGATGGTTATTTAAAAATGCAGATAATGCCCATGAATGTCAAAAGTGCTGTTTATTTGAGCTGTGGTTGAAATTGGTCATCCCTCACACAGTTGATGTTGGTCAATGGTTTTTCTGTGCTCATTCTTGATGAAGGACACCTTTCTTTTGTTGAAAGAACTTACCATTCAGTTACTGTATGGATGCTTATTTTATAGAATGGGGAAAACTATAATTAAGAAACCTTATTTACTGATAATGGTTATAGGGTGTTTTCTACATGAGACATCCCCAGGCATGGACACTCACCATTCACGTGGGAGAGGTCTCATTTGAATACAGGTGTGTGGGGGGGTGAATGTTCCCATGACCTGTGCGGATGGAGGGGGTGCTTGTTTGAAGCACTCCCCCCCCCCCACACGCATCCCCCACACTGATCACAGACCTCATCTTGTGTAAAAACACCCATAGTCCTTCTTCCTAAATGTCCCCCTCTTTTATTTGATTAGTCTGCTTGCAAAATGATTTAGGAAGGGGGCAAAGGACAGGAATAATGTGTTCTTATTTATAGCTCCTTTAATTTAAACAGTCAAAGATTTTGCTTGGTTGCATGGAGGATATTGGTAAGTGGATATCTACAGAACTCATAGGATAGACAGAATCACTGTCATGTATTATATAGACCCCATGATCATATTCCTCTCTTTCATCCATCCCATCCCTCTTATACATTCCACTCTTACTGTCTCTTGTTTTTTCTTCTTTGATATGGCATGTGAAAAACAGCACATGCAAATTCACATATTTATCCTGAGAGCCATGCTTCTCAAGTGTACTGGATGATGTAGGACAACCTGGGTTTGGGCTTCTCTTTCCTCCTGTCCCGCCTGCCCCGCGTTCCTCTCCTCATGTCCTGGATGTGATCAGGGGCTGAGCAGGGCCGGCCCCAGGCATTTGCAGACAAGTGCAGTAGTGACCCTCCCTGTTGTGCAGTATTCTGCCTTCCCCCCCCCCAGTCTCCCTCCTAACAGCACGCTCCCTCATGCACGCCCTGGGAGAGCTTTTTTACTGTTTCTCTCCCAGCACAGTTACTTCCTGTTTGCAACTCTGGCTCAGCAGCCTGGAGCTAGGTAAATTCAGTTCAGATCTGACCTGCGCTGCCTCATCAGCCCACAGCTGCCCCACCCCAGTAGCTGGTCCCGCTGCTGCTGTTCGCTGGTGGTGCCTTGTAACAGCTGCTGCTGCCACAGGCAGAGCAGTCATCATCCCTGGATGAGCAGCAGCAGCTAAAGCACGCACTGCACTCCCAAGCCCTGAACAAGAAGACAACAAATACTTGGTGGTGGTAAGTTTTTCCCATTGCTCTGGGGAATGAGTGGGCATGGGGGATGAATAAGGGAGAGTGAGGAGGGCAAGGATGAGGAGGCACATTGCAAAGCTGGGCGCTCTCTCTTTCCTGCATGAGATTGGGAGGCAGATGGGGGGAGTTGCAGAGTATGGATGAGGAAGCAGAGTGCGCCTTGGACTCTTTTTCTGGATGCATGGGGTAGGGTGACAAAGTGCTGGGCTGTGGACTCTTTCCTGTATGGGATGGGGATAAACACATGAAAATGATCGTATGCAAATTGTATGCAAATGATGCCTCACGGTGGGCATTTTTACACACACCTTAAAGTTCCGTATTTTTCAATCTTCTGGGTTTACCAGTCCACAAGTAAGTCCTGGATGCATTTTTCACACACACACACACTGCCCTGAGGCAGTTCCTGGATGCATTCGTCGCACAAACACTGCCCTGAGGCAGCCTAAAGTAGCTGCAGCTGTAGACGTGAGGGGCTGCCATGGAAACCAAGTGACCACAGCTTCCTGGAGCAAAGCAGTTTACCAGGAGAACTTTTCACACACAAAAGTTCTGGGAGAAGTTCTACGCAGAAGTTCAAAGATCTGGAAGTTTAAGATCTGGGTGAGTGATTTAGACACACAAAGTTCAGGATGTAATAGCAAACATGCAGGAGAAATGTGTATGTAAAAACACCCATTGTCCCACATTCTGAGTGCTGCTGTCCCCCATTTCAGAGTTCAGGACTTGAGAGGTATGCTGAGATTCACTATACACTCAGCGGTCTCTGGGATTGCCTGGTAAAATCTATGCTTACCTCTACCAAATGCAGGTAGTGGACCAGGTCACAAAATGTCCTGAAAAGTCACGGAAGCTGACAGAAAGTGCTGGAAGACTGTGGAGGTTGTGGGACATGGTGAAAAACCACCACCTACAATACGAAAAGCAACAGAATTGTGAAAAGTGTTCCAGATAGGCCTGAAACAAGTAATCACAGTGAATGCTGTTTCAATGAGAAACAGGTCATTTGCCTTCACTCGCACGAGGAGGAAATATACTGGCTTTTTGCTATTTGTTTTTTTGGTTATTTTTCACAAGTTTCCATTCAGGAATCACAATTGTTTGGTACTTCCGGTAATCCTAATCTATCTGTGTGCTGCCTTAATGCAAAATGAACTTACCTGCTAACATTATGGTTTATAGGCTAAGTGACCTAAAATTGATGAAAAGTGATGTAAAGTGCTGTAAATTGATGAAAATTGATGAAAATACTAGAAATGGACAGAAATTTTAGGGTTGAACGAGAAGCTCAGTTTTTTTCTCGCAAGTAAAATGCACGGATCCAGTATGAGTTCTCAGCAAGAGAGAGAGGTCACCAACTAACTAAAGTGGTGGCAATAGAGTTTCCGCCATTTTGGTTGAAGGCAGCAGATTGTGTATGCACAAAATGGCCACTGCCCTCAACCAAAATAGCAGTGGGTTTTTAAAAAAAATAAATATTTTCTTTTATTTTCTTGCTGAGAACTTAGAAATACAGTCCCAGTGATCGGTTCATTTCGGGTTTCCAATGAGATTTCTTGCTTTTGCAAGATCTTGTTTCAGCCCTAGAAAATACAGGAAACTGATGAAAAATGATGGAAACTGACAGGCGCCGATCTCGACAATAGTGGATGCATGGAATCAATGAATAGTAAGGAAATTCCAATGAACAGTCGCAAGCGCTCCTGAAAGGAAGGTGTTTGCAGACAGCACGGGAACAATTGCTCTCACCTCAGCACTAGTCACAGACTCAGAAATTCTAATGAACATTCAGCGATGTTTCCAACATGACAAGATTTCTGTCAGTTCAGAAATGGCTGGTTTTATTTAACCCATCTCATCACACCAAAGCTACAATCCCATCCTTCTGCACTGCATGCAGCAGTAGCCACATCCCTCGCGCTGAAACCACACTCATCACCGTGCCCTCGGAAGCCCTATTTTTGCATCTGTAACCCTAGTCGCACAACATCATCCCAGCTAGGACTGCCTTGCCTTTTGCTTCAGGTGCAAGTTAGAGAATCACTTGAGAATCTTCCTTTATATATATTATTATTATTACTGTTATTACTATACTTGAGACCTGCTTCTGGAGCCTCTCGCCGATGGCTATCTGTGCTCAGAAATCACCTGCTGTCTAGGGATCACTCTAGTGTGTATTAAGCCAGCAGACAATCAGGCCTTGATTGTGGTGGTCTCCTCAATGTGCAACTCACTGCCGCTAGATGTTTGTCTTCTTAGTTCCTCCCTCTTCACCTTTAAAAACCACCAGAAGTCTTATTTATCCTCCAGATGAATTTAGGATTCACTGCTGGCTCCCCTTAATGTGTTCCTCTTCCCTCTTTACTTTCCCCTTTTAAATTGATTTGTATTTGATACAAATCCATTTGATATATATGTAAAAGTCTGATTGTTTTTATTTGCTTTATAAAATAATTTTAAAATGGATTTGTATTTTAAATGGATTTTCTATTTTATCATATTTTGTTGCTTGTTGGTTAGGAACATTAGTAGGTATTATTATTTTAATTATTTTATTCTACTCTATCCCAGAAGTGGCTCGGACTGTCTTACAAGAATTAAAACCAACATTCTCAGTTAAGCTTCATATAAAATAAATCTCTTGCCCATTCCCAACCATCTCATCCCGTCCACTCCTACTTCACTATCTCTCACTTCCTTGCCCTCCCTGCCCCCACAGATGGACTTTGGCTAACCTGAGGACCTTCCTACCCTACTCCCAACCACTACCCCTTTCTCTTACCCCAGGAGTGTCTCACCCTAATAATCCCATGCACACCATGCCCCAAGGACCAGTGTTCACTGTGTTTCTCCACAAAACTCAGTGAACACGGGTCCCTGAACATACCCCTCCCTTTCTTCCCTCACAAACCAACCCTTCCACTTTCCCCCTATATCACCCTCCCCCACAACCTAGCCTTCATATAATACAAATATTAGTCTCTCATGGAGGGTGCAGCTTAGACAAAGACTTTGAGATGAGGAAAGTTGAGAATAGCAGCAATGTAAAAGCACATCTCATTCTCCACCAGAGCAGTAAAACTTTGTGACTGTGGTGTGCACATTAGCCACGAAATGGCTCCAAAATGATAAGTGCCCTTTAGCTGGTGCCTGGCAGCTGCCATTTCCAGGCAACCTGGTGGTAGGGTGTGGGAAAAGCAAATTTCATCAATCCTGGTCTTGAGGTTTCTGAGCGTGTTTTTAGACATACCTCCTCTCTTTCTAACTTTCTCCACCCGCTTTCAGCAATATTGTGTGGGGGCGGGGAGCTTAGGTGTGCCTCCCCACCCTGGAAGTCACTTGGAAACAGCGGCACTGGGCGGTTCGCATATTTTTTTTAAATCTGGAGTTGTCAAACCTCGATATCAGAGGTTGACAAATCCGGATTTAAAAGGAATGCATGATCTGTCCAGCACCGCTGTTTCTAATGGCAGATGGGCAACTTCCAGTGTGGAGAGGCGCGACTGCTACACTGACTGCCTATAGTCTTGCGGGTCCAATTCCTGGTGCTGGTGCTTAGCTATAAAGGCCTACATAGCCTGCCCTGCCTACCTGCAGGACCACCTCACCCACCGGGTTCTGGATTGGCCCCCGTGGTCATCTGGGAGTGCCCTTCTTGAGGTTTCCCTGGGTTTCTCGGTGGCCAACTATGGAGAGGACATTCTCAGTGGCCGCACCTAGGCTGTGGAACTCCCTTCCCGCAGAGGCCCGGATGGCCCTGGACCTCTCCTTTTTTCTACGACTATGCAAGACCTGGCTGTTTCACCAGGCTTTTAGCAAGGGAAATGGGTGAAGGGAGGGGGGGGGGGATAAGGAATAGGGTGGTAGGGGTTTTAAATTTATCTTTTTTAACCTCCCCATTTTATTGTTATTATTTGATTTAGTTATTGTATTTTATTTTTTTGTACTGAATTCAAAATCGTTAGCCGCTTTGAGCCACCAGACAGGAGAGGCGGGATAAGAAAGAAAGAAAGAAAGAAAGAAAGAAAGACGTCAACAAGATTGCTAAAAGCGGGTGAAGAAACTGTGAAGAGAGGAGGAGAAGACATGTCTAAAAACATGCTCAGAAAGCTCAAAACTAAGGATTGGTGTAATTTTCTTACCCAACACCCTACCCTCCGGTATATAAAAGTGGACCAGGTTGCCTGGAAATGGCAGGTGTCAGGCACCAGCTAAAGGATACTGGTCAAACCATGCATACACAATGCTGGGTACTAAGCTAGCAGTTACCACTCAGGAAAAGGATCTGGGGGTGGTTGTGGACAATACAATGAAATCCACAGCGCAGTGCGCAGCAGCAGTCAAAAAAGCAAACAGAATGTTAGGAATTATTCGGAAGGGGATAGAGAATAAAACTGAGGATGTCATAATGCCTCTATACAAATCAATGGTGCGACCGCACCTCGAATATTGTGTGCAGTTCTGGTCGCCCCATCTCAAAAAAGACATAGCTGAACTAGAAAAGGTACAGAGAAGGGCAACAAAAATGATCAAGGGCATGGAAGGGCTCCCGTATGAGGAGAGGCTTGGTAGGTTGGGGCTCTTCAGCTTGGAGAAGAGACGACTGAGAGGAGATAGGATAGAGGTCTATAAAATCATGAGTGGGGTGGAACTAATAAACAAGGAGCAGTTATTTACCCTCTCAGCTAGTACTAGAACTAGGGGACACGCCATGAAACTCATGGGTGGCAAGTTTAAAACAAATAAAAGAAAATATGTTTTCACTCAGCATATAATTGGGTTGTGGAATCTACTGCCAGAGGCTGCGATAAGGGCCAGTACTATCGCTGAGTTTAAAAGCGGTTTAGACAAGTTTCTGGAAGATAGGTCCATTAGCAGTTATTAGCCAGACAGGATCAGGGAACATGATGGGAGCTGGGGGGAAACAACAGGGAATGGATCCCCCATTGTGACCTGTTGGGTGCTTCTCCCAAGCCACCGTGATTGGCCACTGTCGGAGACAGGATGCTGGGCTAGATGGACCATTGGTGTGACCCAGTATGGCACTTCTTATGTTCTTTTGTCATTTTGGAGCCATTTTGTGGCTAATGTGCCCATCACAGTCTCAAAAGTTTGCTGCTCTGGTGGAGAATGGATTGAGAAATCCATGATGAGAGGAGGCACATCTGCAAACAGCACTGAGAGAGGAAAACTGTTAATTGTACAGTTAATGTCACTGAGATTACAGGATTTCTTAAAAAGAGACCCTTTTTAGCTAACTTCTTTAGAAGAAGAAATAAAGTGCAAATTATATCAGAATTATGGATTTGTTAGAACAAATTGAATGTTATTTCTACTTTGCATCATGCAAAGCTTTAACGTGGCAGCTGGCTTGTACAAAAAGTTTCCATTCCCTATTCATTCATATTACCCATTTTCTATACCTCTTCCCCCAGTATTGCATAAGTACACTGCTGGTACAGTTGCAATTTCCTCAGTAATTATGCTATTTAAAAGTAAAAGAAAAGACCTTTTAAAAATACACTATGGACTTAAAGCTCTTATTTCCCTTCACTAGTGAAAAGTTATAAGATAATGTTAAAAGGATTATCATGATCTAAATAAAGATATCAGAATGTCATCTTATCAGTGTCTCCTGGTAAATGCTAATCATGACATTTAATGCTTTAAAAACTTCCCATAATCTTACTCTTTCCAATATTTCTGAATGCTGAAATACAGTCTAGCTTCCTCCCGCAACTCAACCATGCAATGAATTTAATAGATTGCATAGTACGCCATCTTTCAAACAAAAGGACTGTCAAATCTAATCACAGCTGATCCACTCCTGAAGTTCTTCAGCACATAAAATTCCCATTGACTTCAGTGGTAGTTCTGCTCATGGAATAACGATCAAAGCTTACATCTTGTACATGACCAAAAACTGTGAGGTTTCCTTTTTCTCAAGTAAAATTGACATACTCACCCCTCTCTCTAAGATGGGAGAGTGCTGTGAGTTGCTCTCCCACCTGCTGGTACACAGCACTGTGCTGTCTGAATGTTGTGTGTCTGCACTGGTGCATATGGCACGGCAATAGCCATGCAGATCACGCTTCATAGGCAAAGAGTGATTAGGCCATTATACAAGAATGAAGATCTAATGGTAAACATAGTCCCCTTAGACCTGGGGAAACCATGTTTAATTCCATGGCTCACTGTAGTCAACTTGTCCTACAGAAAGCCTTTGAATTAGCCATTTTTCCCACAAAAGAGAACGGTCACTTGCCTATTGTGCTGCTTTAAATATGAATCCTACTGATTACATTGTGAAGTGAATTCCATGTTTAGCAGCTTTCAACTGAAAATACAAAGTATGTTTTGAAGAAATGCTTATCAAGTTTTAATTATAAATCAAAGCTTGTCAATCACCTCCCTTTGTTCGTTTTATTTGATACCTGTTTCTTAGATGATTTGAATCTACTATTCCTAAAGATTTGTTTCCAGCAAAACTTAATTAATTTGAAAATGCCAAGTGAATCTCAGGGAAAGTTGGCGCTAGTTTTCAGCAGACGTGCTACTGAGCTTTTGAAAGCATTCCAGGATTTTTAGCAATGAGTAGGCCACAAACAACAAATCACGGCAAATGCTGTTTCCATTGGAAACAGGTCATTTGCCTTCATTTGCACAATGTGAGAATGTACCGGCTTTTCCACTGTTTTTGCCAGTTATTTTTCTGAGTTAAACAGATTTGATATAGGGCCAATCCCAAGCCTCATGTGTGCCCCACGCACACCCCTGGGGTGTTGTGGAGATGCAAAAGTGCTGGAGAAGTACTGGAAATTGCTGTAAAAGTGCCATAAAAGTGCTGTAAAACTGTCATAAATATCCCAGAAAGAGATGAAAATTGATGAACAAATGCCGGAAAATGATGGGAAATGATGAAATATCACAGCTGCTGATATAGAAAATGGTGGAAGCATGGAATTGCTGGGGACTGATAAAGTACCGATGAACACTTGCAAGCGCTCCCAAAAGGTCAGTATTTCCTTGGAGAATAGAAACACTTGCTGTCATCTCAACCCTAGCAATGAGTCCTTGTTTCTTTAGAGGGTTCTATTTTGTATCCAGAGCAGTAAGAACAAGATGATAGCCCTATCTGGGCTAGCAGAATTTCAAGGTACAGAGTGTGCTGAGTCTCCATAAATTTCTGCTGTCTTACCACAGGGTACAAAATGCTGTTATCATTTCTAAGGATGGGCGAATGTGGTTCGGATGTTCGGAGTTAACTTTGGACCAGACTTGGTCTGCTCGGACGTCCTGCTGAACTGAACTCTTGAACGAATGAACAATTTGGTCGTATTTGGATGAGTTTGGATGAGTTCGGGGGCAGGAAAAACGTCTTTCCAGGGCCGAAAGTTAGGTTTCGATTTCGTTTTGGTTTTGGTTTTGCTATTTTTGAATGTTCGGCCAAGTTCGGCCAAACCGAACTCGGCTGAACCGAACCATCAAACCTGAACTCGTGTTTCGAACCGAACAACTGAACATTCGAACCACGTTCTGTTCGCCCATCCCTAATCATTTCTTGCACCGAATAACCTCTCATATATAACACCATACCTCCCAACATTTCAAGCAGCCATAGAGGGATAAGCCCCATCCATTTGGCCAATAAGCTCCTCCCTCCAGTGAATAAGTACTTTCCCTCACACACCTACACACTCATAAACACGTCTCAACATCATAAAGAGGGACAGAAGCTCCCCTGCTTCTCATTCCACTTTAGTTTCTTGTTCCATCATCTCTTAATCATCCTCTCTAGTGCTTTTCCTGAGAAAGAGGTGCCTCAGGCTTTAATTCCAGTTCTTTTGATCGCTCTCCAGAAAGAGGGACTTTGACCTCCTGACAAAAGGGACAGTGGGATTCAGCACCTGAAGAGACTAAATAGTCCCTAAATCATCCTAAATAGGGATTATTGATTGGTATGTAATATTAGCATTTGATAATATATGATGATAATTTTTGCCTGTAACAGGAAACGATCGTCCAAGAATTAACATAGTTATATGTGTGTGTGTGTATACACACACACACACACACACACACACAGATATAATAATGAGAGGAAAATGTCTGTGAACAGAGATTTATTTATTTACTAGCTAGACATTTTGGCTTCCGCCTTCATCAGTAACTCATCAGGGTGGTTTCAGGGCCAAATGATACCGATACCCAAAAAAAAAATCGATTTAGGTATCGGTATCGATAGCGCTATTTTCGGGTGTTCCGAATTAAACTCTGCCGAACCGAACAACTGAACCCAAACTCGGTTTCAAACCAAACATCCAAACATAGTACATTATGGACTATAAGTACTGTAATCTTAATCAGAAGTCAAAAACACATAAGCATTGAAATCTTAGACCCTTTCCCCGTGGGCCGCAGCTTGTGGGAGGGGGGTAGGTGTGCACCATGGTCAATCTGCCGTGGGTGGGCAGAATGTTTAGAAGCACGCGCACCGACCTCCACCCACCGCCACCCATGTATGTTCGCGGGAGCGTGCACGCATGCATACCTACCTGGGGTGGATTTCACACGAGACACACCCACGCATAAACACCCCATACGTGGGGACTGCCCGTGTGAAAAGGGGCCTTAGTCAAAAATCGAAAATAGCCAAAATGTTTCAACTGTGTAATCTTCAGGGATAATTTATAATCTAATAGGAAATACAAAATCAAAAAGATTCATACTGTCAGCAACAATAAACATTAAATATTACAACCAAAAGCAAAAACAATTGAAAAGAGATTTCAAACCATCTTACATATGACAGTGCAGTTATAAAAGATCACACATTGCTGGCAACCCGGAGACCTTCAAGATGTGGAATTTCCTTTACTTTTCTATTTCTGGCCTCCACTCTGCCAGCCAGGTTTACCCGCAGCTGAGACCCTTCCAGCTTAGCTCCTGCTAGCTGGCTTCCAGGGTTAGCCCTCTGCGCATGCAGGGCTGTCTCCTTCTCTGTGAATCCCACCCCCCTTCCAGAGGCAGAGCCTTTAGTCTTGCTGCCTCACTCAGGTGGTCTTCCACCTGTGAGCTCCTCAGCTTACCTTTTTCAGCTGAGGCTTCGCTGTCTGACCTTAATAGCTATATCTTCTCTTGGCTCCTTAAAGATTCAGTCACTGCCCAAGCACATCTCGCTCCCAGGGCTGCACCCTGCAACAACTTACCCCACCCCCATGGACCTGGTTCTGCAAGGACTCGTGTGACCCTGTGACACTGCCCTTTATTAATAGGGATGATACTTGAATCACATGTTTCCTCCAAAGGATTTTACAAAGATTTTCAGACCAAGACATAGAGAGGCTAAACGTCATGCACAGAAAGACTGCCTAAGATAGGATTCATACAGTAATCACTCACCTGCTGCTGTAACTACAGGAGAGTATATCCTGTAGTTAGGGAACATGTGCAGAAGGAATACATCGCTTAATACACGTGCAGAATGAATACATCAGATTCAATGTCAGCAATTTTGGAATAGGGTGGTCACTTTGGGGCATTTTGTATTTATTTGCTTGCTTGTCTGTTTGTTTGTTTATTTAATGTATTTGTATCCTGCCCCACTCATCAAATGGTGACTCGGGGTGTCTGTATTGCCTGTAGTGTAAATGTATCACCTATAATACATATTCACAATAATAAAACTGTATTGCCTGTAGTGTAAATGCTCCCTACCTCTAAATTTAATTTATTTATTTGTTCGCAGACATGGTGTGGAGGATGAATCTGGTACAGGGGTAAAACCTAAAAGATTGCTCTCACTGTATTAGGCTTCTGGTCTCTGCTCCAAGATTGCTAGGCCTCGGTCCTAATAAGAACTGCTTGCATTTTCAGTTTTAGGAATTGCTTACAGAAGCTTCTTACTCCTGATAAGGAATTATAAACTTGAGTACAGCCTGCCTGGAGCCGAGAGCTAACTACAACTACCAAACTGGAAAAATACCAGTTTCTTCTTATCTCCTTTGTTTTGAACTGTCTCTATAAGATTCTGGCTCTCTCTGTGAGAGACAGGGTGATTTCAGACGTTACGCGGAACCAATTCACCACAGTGGATTCCCAGTGGTGGTGACCAAACAACCACCCCCCGTGGTCAAGGAAAGCCCCAAACAGACTTGACGGGATCGGGACCACGGCAGGGCATTGGGCTGCCAGACCATGGACCGGGGCAGCGGAACAGATGTGACGCCGATTCCCAACCGTGGTCAAAACGCCCACGAGGCACCGGAGAGGGGCAGGACACAGACATGGCCGCCTGAGGACAAATGAAGCCAGAAGAGACAAAAGGGAATGCCCACACAAGGGAAATGGGAAGGGCGGGGGAAGAGGGAGACGAGCCACCAAGGTACCTCACACAAAAGGCACAGAGACAATGAGGGCACAGGGGAACACACAGCACAAACACACGGCCAGGTGCGCACACACCCAGATGGGAAAGGAAGTGAAGGGGGGTCACAGCGGGACAGGCAACACACACGGCACAACGGGCATGGGGGGAGGGGGGCACGGGACAGGGAAGAGGGGGGGAATGGCCCGGGGGCAGGGCTGGACACAGGCAATGGCAGCCAGAACCCCCACAACAGAACAGTCTGCACGGGCACCCCCAGAGCAACACAGGCAGTCCCGGAATGGGGGCCCCCAGAAGGTCACGGAACAGGGAGCGGCCCAGGAACAGTCCAGGAGGCACATACGGACCCCAAGCGCAGGCAAGGGTGTGATGGAGGGGAGCCAGGAGAGTCGGGGCCATGCAGCAGGTCCAAAGTCACATACCACCAACACCACCCAGGAGGAAGATGGGAGGTGAATTCTGGGGGCCCCCAAACCCCAAAGTCAAACAGGCACCCATGAGGGGGGGCAGGGGGGCAGGAGGGAGCACAGACAGATGAGGATGGTCAGCTGCACTCCAGGGGGCCATGCAGAGAGTCGGACTTGGACACTGGAAAAGGCAGCCATGGAGGGGAACACCAGGTGCAGATGCAGACAGGGGGGACCCCCGGAGGGGGCCCATAGCCACAGGCAGGGGAAGAGTCACCCTGGGAAGCAGCTAGCACATGGATGGGACATCAAGGAGGGAGCAGGCAGCGGACCACAGCAGATGGGCAGAGGCAGGGGCCCACAGGAGGGCCAGCAGCCGGGGTTCGGAAGGCACTGAGGGACTCACAGCCAGCTGTTGGGGGCCATGAAGGGGCCAAGGGCTGGGAGCCCCACCAGGTGAATGAAGTGCGGCCAATGAAGCATGCCCCGGTGGTACCCCAGCACAGACATGTGGTGGGCAACCAGGTAGTATGCCTCAAATGGATCCTGCATGGAGAGCCCCAACTGCACATCGGAACAGGACCAGACAGCGCTGCCAGCTCCACCGTGGTAGGCTCAGTCAGACACACAGTAGTTTACAGCAGGGGGCCATGGAACAACAGCACCAACAGCCAGTGATACACTGCCCCACGAGAGCGCTGGTACCCACGGGCCCCGTGAACTCAGCCAAAGTAGGACACAGCCAAGGCAGGGCCCCCCTCTCCCAGACAGATCATGTCTGGCAGCACACAGTCTGCACACAGGCTGCACACAGAGAGGGCAGACATGGTCTTCTCCGCAGACGAGCCCACATGCGAGCACCTCATCTCTGGGATGCACCCATCAGGGAAGGGACGCAGCCCCAGCGTATCAGCATGCAGCTGGCAATCCTGTGCACTCGCCTCATAGCCGAAGTAATGAAGGCCAGAGCTCAGGCTTGCATAGGCACCCAACAGGCTGTCCGGGCAGCTCAGGAGCAATTGCATGACCGGGGTATGCCACAGGTCACACAGGGCCATGGTCTCGTGGAAGGTCCACGTATGAGGGGGCCCCATGGGGGCCGGGAGCCCGGTGGAAGCGCAGTCAGCCATGGTCCAGCTAGCCAGGGAGAATAATAGCACGGACAGGGGGGCCACATTCCCAGGAGGGGTGGGAGGGGAGTCGGGGGGGGGCAGAGTCAAGCGATAAGGCCACAGGCCGCAACAAGGCATGGCAACAGAGCGAGGCATGGGGTGCAAACCCAGCACAGCCGCAGGAAACGAGCGCACAGACAGGACAGCCGACACTCTAATCAGGCTGGCAAGGACACAATGTTGCCAACAGAGAAAAGTGGGAGGTGATGACAGAAGAACTGCAGCTGCTGCCTGCATGCCCTGGCGCTTGCCTGTCCATGCGCAAGGTCCCACGCAGGGACAGCAGATGCACTCCGTAGCCTGCCCCCGCTGCTCCAGGCCAACCGTCCGGCAGCAGGTGGCCCAGCCAGCCGGGAGGGGGGCGCCCCGGGCTGACACAGGTGCCCCCGCCCATATGCTGGGTCCCAACCCGGGGGGTGGGGCAACATGTGTCCCAGCCTATACTGGGGCTGGCTGCACCCCACCCAGGGCAGACCACACCATGGAGCGAGACAGGTTGGGCACCTGCGGGATGCACCTAGCGCTCTGTGCTGAGTGGTATTGCTCCCACACCGATCAGCTGCGCATCCTGACTGCTGAGGTGCACCTGGGCGCCCGCCTGCAGGTTAGCTTGGCTTGGAGCACCGCAAGGGCCTGGTGATCCCACCACACCTGCAGGCACTCCCTGGCCTGGCTCAGGGCTCAGCAGGTGACCAGGGTGGACCAACAAGCTGTGAGCCGCGACCGGAACAGGACCGCTGTGCTCCACGAGGTGGCCGGGTGCCTCCAATGGCAGAGGGAGACCATGCGGCGGGCCACCCTGCTCGCTATGCCCATTCCCCAGTGGGTCTGGATCACAGAGCAGACACAGGGGTGGTGGTCCCGGGCACTGGCTCAGTAGGATGAGGCTGCCTGGAGGGCGCACTTTCGGATGGACAAGCCCACCCTACTGCGGCTTGCGGAGCTGCTCACACCCTGGCTGGAGCGACAGCACACCCCCATGAGGACCCCCATCCCCATGGTCCAGTGGGTGGCCATTGGGGTCTGAGCCCTAGCAACGCCCGACTCCTGCCAGTCCATCTCCCAGAACTTTGGTATCGGGGTGAGCACCATTGCCTGTATCATTCAGGATGTCTGTGAGGCTGTGGAGGGCGTGCTCCTGGACTGAGCAATCCAGCTGGTGGACCAGGTGGCCGTGATGGCCGGCTTCGTGGCTGGAGGGTTCCCCAACTGCATGGGCACCATGGACGGCACCCACATAGAGATCCTCTGCCCCTTGGCTGGGGAGGCCATGGAGTATGTCAACAGGCACAGGTATCACTCCCTGCAGCTGCAGGCTGTTGTGGACCACCGGGGGTGGTTCATCAACATCTTCACGGGCAACTTTGGGCACAGCCATGATGCCCAGATCTTGACCATACCCCTCATCTATGCCCGGATGTACCGGGGGGAATTTGCGGACATGGGGATGACCCAGATCGAGGGGGTGCTGATGCCCCCCTGTATCCTGGGGGACCCTGCCTATCCCCTCACCCAGTGGCTGATGAAGGTGTACCCGGTTGCCTGGACCCTGGTGGAGGTGCTGTACAATTCCCGCCTGTGTGCAAGCCGGACCATGGTCGAGCGGGCATTCAGGGCCCTCAAGCAGCGATGGAGGAGCCTCACTGGCTGGCTGGACTACATGGTGGAGACCTCAGCCCTGGTGATAGGTGCCTGCTGTGTGCCACACAACATGTGCGAGACCGATGGGGCAGCTCTTGAATACCCCATGCAATGTCGCCCTCCCGGCCCAGTGCTTCTGTACGTGAGTGCGGACATCCCGAGGGAGTACCGGTACACCAAGCGCATCCATGCTGCCCTAGCCAGGTGTATCAGTGAGGAGGCCAAGGCATGAGGATGATCAACCCCGAACCCACCACCGTGGGGCCCCTGGGGGCTCCCTGGGTGAGACCCTCTACGGGTGCCTGTCCCCCACCCCCAGGCCCATGAGCAGACCAAATGAAATGCTACTGTTGTCCCTACATTCATTTGTATACCCAATTACAAGTGCCCCCAACACCCCAACCACCACCACCCCTACCGTGCGGCGTGGTCCCCCCTCAGACCGCCCTCCCCTTCCCCCGTGTCTCCGGCGCCACCCCCTTGGCCGCCCTGTGGGTGCCACAGAGCTCTGGGAGTGCCCCGCCTGGGAGTGCCCCTCCCCCCGCTGTCCATGTCCCCAATGGTGTCCTGGGAGGCCTCGGTGTCTGGAGGGGCAGGCGGAGGTGGGAGGGAGGGCAGACCTGGAACCCAAGGGGCCCCCCTGGGTGGCTGCTCCCTCCAGAGGCCTTCAGAGCCTGGGAGGTGGATACGTGGCCCCTGCTGGCATGGAGGTGGCTATGGTGGTTTGGGGGGAGGTGGGGACACTGAGGGTCCCGACATCAGGACCTGGGCAGGCAGGGTGCCCAGTGGGGCAACTGCCATCACATAAGCGCTCATAGTGCCAGTGTGCAGGAGCAAGGAGGTCCCGATGTCGTGGGACCTGTCCATTTTGGCTGAATGCTCTCATACCATCCCTGCGATGGCCTGTTCCAGCTGCCCGAACATCTCTATCTTCCTGCTCTGTTCCCAGAACTCCCACCTCCATTCCAGGTGCACCTCTGCTTGTAGTCTCTGGTCCCGTGCCTCCACCCATAGCAGGGAGCACTCTATGGCTGCCTGCTTGCGGTCCATGCCTGCAATCATCCACTTCCCCTGTTCGGTTCTGGTCTGGAGAATGTCCTCCACCTGGTCCTTCCTCCGGCGTCATACCCATGCCCGGTGTTCCCTCATCCACTGTGCTGGGGGCACGGACACGGGTTGCTGGGGCCCCTCTGGCTGCCCTGTAGGGTACACAGAGGTAAGTCATTTGCCGCCCCGGCACCCCGCCCCCAGGCCTGGGAGAGGTCTCGGGGTCTCTTCCCCCCCCACCGGTCCCCGGCCCCTGTGTTCTGGGTCCTCCCGGCCTCCCCGGGACCCCCACCCCACTGGTGTGCCTCACCTGGGTCCTCCGGCTGCTGCCCAGGCTGCTCTGCGCTGGCCTCCTCGCCTGCCTGCCTCTGGTGCAAGGGCGTTCCATGCCCTGTGGAGGTATGGAGGGGGTGGTTGGTGGAGGGATGTTGAATTTCCTGGGCGGCCCCCCCAGGCCCCAATCCCATGGTGTCTGGGGTGGGTGGGGCCTGCCCCCTGGCCAGGGCTCCCCCCCTTGCCCCTGGTCTGCCTCCCCTCCCACCTGCTAGCTTACCCTCAATGTCCATCTCCGATCCCTCCGAGACTGGCCTCTCCGTGTTGCTGTGCTCCCCCTGCGACCACTTGCTGAGGGTGATGTGCCGGCCTCAGACTCCGCCTCTATGGCCAGGGGGTGGGAGCTCTCCGGGATGGTGTCCAGGGGGGTCTGTTGGTCTGTGAGGTCCCAGGGCATTCCTCCTGGGGGTCTGGGGCCCTGGAGCCAGTGCCTTCCTGGGGGGTGGCAAGGGGAGGGGGTACCTCGGCCCGTTCCCTGCCTTGGATCACAGCGCTCCCCATGAGGCATGGGGTGACTATCGAGCCCTTCATATGGAGGATGCAGTCCAGGGCATTGTAGAAGGGGGTGGTCCAGGATCCGTGTCTGGACCGCCAGTTGTTGTCCCTAATGACCTTGTACCCCCTCTTTAGCTCTTTGGCCTTCGAGCGGCACTGTGCCACGGTCCGGTGATGCCTCGCCGCCTCCATTTCCTGCACTATCTCCAGGAACACGTGCTCATTTTTCTGATTGAACCTGAGCTCCAGTTGATTCTCCAGGGTCCCCCAGATCCGGATAAAGTCCTGGGTCTCCCGGAGCCCCCATTGCCCCACTCTGTAGTAAGGAAGTCTCCCCCTTCTCCCCTCTGGTTCCTCCTCCTCCTCTTCCTTCTCCACCTGGGCTGTGCCTGGCTCCTCCAGGGGCTCGGGCTCCCGGGCCCATTTCCGTGTCTGTGGGATGAAGGGGGGGGGAGTTGGTTGCTGTTCTGCCTCTGCCCGTGGCCCTCCCCCTCCCCCCTCCTGACAGCCGGCCAGACACCCACCCCCCTTGGTGCCCCTGTGCTGCCAGGTCCCCTCCCCTTCAGTCCCCTTACCTGTTTCTGCGGTGCCTCCTCCCCTGGAATGGCAGCAGGCACCGGAGCGGCCTGTCCTGGCTGCTGCTGCTGCTGCTGCTGTCCCTCAACCTCCTCCATTTGCAGCACGACCACCTCCTCCTCCGCCTGTGCTTCCACCAACTCCTCCTCCTCCTCCTCCTCCTCCTCCTCCCTTGCACTCTCGCCCACCACTCTTCTCTCCCTTCTGCCTTGCTCCATCTCGCCACATCCCCCTGCTGCTGTGTGCCCTTTAAATCTCCCTCCACGGCCTGTGTTGTTGCTGGTTGCCTGGCAGCAACGTTGCATGCTTTGTCCCTCGTTGGGAATCGTGTTTTTTTATTCCGGCCAGTGGTTGCCATTCAGACGTTACTTTTTATTGTTTTCCATAGGGAATCTCTTTGACCACACTTTCGGAGATGGTCCGGGCTGGAGCTCCGGAAGTGTGGTTGATTTTGACCCCGGTTGGGGATTGACTGTGGAGAACATCTGGCGGTCACTGAACAGACATTCAGGGCGCTTTGGCCCCACCACGGGATTGACCGTGGTTCATTATGGTTGAGCGTGATCTCGTAACGTCTGAAAATACCCTGTGATCTCATAACGTCTGAAAATACCCACAGACAGAGGAGAAAGATTTCTTTTTACTGCGGCTGTGCTATGTTACACACTTGGAATAAATCTCACCTTTGACTGACACACATTGTCTTTGTGTGTTAATTTCCACCACAATGGTGTTTTTTTCCCTGTGGGAAGTGTAGATGTGTTCTTTGAGCCCTTTCCTGATGCATTAAAACTGGTCACAACTGTCTTTAAACCTAACAAGAACATTTTGTTTGAGATAAATAAGTCAAATGAATTTCACACAATGCTTGAGTGTTTGTATGCCCCTCCCCCGTCCCCCCAATTTTGAGCAGGGCACAATTGACCTGAACAAAATTCGAATGACAGTCCAGCATCTGATTTTCACAATTTCAGGTATTTTTGTTTTTTCTTGGTGAAAACAAACAAAACGAACAAAATAAATCACAAAATGAAATGAAGGGAAACAAACAAAATACCTTATATGGTACAAATTGTGTTTGTGGGTATTCCCATCAACTCTGTGCACAGCTTGATTGCCAAGTTGCTAATGACTCTCATTTGTATATATTGGAAAGATTATTGTTTGCATTCAAGCATCTTCAGACTTCTAAGTCTGTAGCTTTAAACATGTCACCACTCACTAAGTGCTGGTTAAGTTGTCCTCTAATTTGAGGCTTCCATTTATGACAGATTTGAAATAGATCATGGGCAGGACGTAGAAAAGGAGTACCGTCTCCTTTAAAAAAAATATCAAAAAAATCAATAGCTTTCAAAGCCCAGGACAACCTCAGTGCTGAGATTAATAAAGGCCAAGGATCTATTCTGAATGCAAGCATTGACTTCTATTAAGAGGGGGGAAATGAAAAAGCTGCTATTACTGACCTAGTCAATACGGAGCACCTCAGTGTATACTGTACTTTCTGCACTTTTAATATAAATGCAGGCAGCTCAGTAACAGAAGCCTGACCTGTGGTTTTTTTGGCCTTAGGCCTAATGCAAGTTCTTATTTTTAAAAAATAAATAAATACTTTGGCCATGATCCCATGCCCCGCAGATCGTGTATGCACATGCGTGTGGTTTTATTAATTATTATTATTATTATTATTATTATTATTAAAAAGCATTTTATATAGTGACAGCAATGTACCTGGTGCTTTACGAAGTAATTGAATAGATACGGTCACTGCCCTAGGACTTACAATCTGACAGATGGGGGGGGGGGGATGAAGGAAGGGGAACAGAGGGAGAGACAAGGATACAAAGGGTGATTTCAGACATTACGGGCGCCCGATTCAGCACAGTGAATTCCCAGCAGTGGTGAGCCGGCTAACCACACACACGCACACGCACACGCACACGCACGGGCATGGGCATGGGCACGGGCAAGAGAGGACCCAAACAGACATGATGGGAGTGGGACCATGGCAGGGAATCGAACCAGCCGATCACGGCCCAGAGCAGCGCAACAGACGTTACGCCAATCCCGGGCCATGGTCAAAACACCCAGAAGGCACCGGGGAGGGGTGGGAGGCAGACATGGCCGGCTGAGGGCAAAGGAAGCTAAAAGCGCCCACAGGGAACGCCCACACAAGGGAAATGGGAAGGGAGCGGGAGGAGGGAGAAGAGCTGCTGAGACAGCACACGCAACAGGCACAGGGAAAACGAGGTCACAGTGGAACACACAGCACAAAGACACGCCCAGCTGCACACACACCCTCATGGGAAAGGAAGGGAAGGGGGAACACAACGGGACAGACAACACACATGACACAACGGGCAAAGGGGGGAGGGAGGAGGGCGGGGACAGGGACGATGGGGGGGAACCAGCCCAGGGGCCAGGGCAGGACACGGGGAACGGCACCCAGAACCCCCACAGCAGCACAGCTGGGCACCCCCACAGCTACACAGGAAGTCCCAGAATGGGGGGGACCCCATGGGGCAGAGCACAGGCACAGGGGGAGGCCATGCGGAGCAGGGAGCAGTCAGGGAATGGTTCAGGAGGCTGTCAGGGAACCCATGCACTGGCAAGGGTGCGATGGATGAGAAGGAGGCGAGCTGGGGCCGAATAGCGGAGCAGCCCTTCCACAATCCAGCCCCCCCCCAGGAGCATGCCGGGAGGTGCAGTCCGGGGGCCCCAGAACCCCACAGTCACAGAATCACCAAAGGGGAGCGAGGGGGGGGCACAGGCAGAGGAGGGATCAAGGACCTGGAAGGACAGCAGCACCTGGGATGCTGGGAGCAGGCTCAGCATTCAGGAGACAGCCACAGGAAACGGCAGCCACGGAGGGGAACACCAGTTGCAGAGGCGGACAGGAGGGGTCCACGGAGGGGCACAGAGCCACAGGCAGGGGCAGCAGGACCCCAGGATTCAGCCAGCACAGCAGTGAGCCAGGAACATCATGGAGGGAGTGGCCAGCGACCTGCGGTAGAAGGACGGAGGCGGGAGCTCACATCGGGGCCAGCATCCAGGGCCTGGAAGGAAAGGGGGGCTCACAGCCAGCTTCAGGGGGCCATGAAGGGGCTTGGGGCTGGTTGACCCGCCAGGTGCATGAAGTGGGGCTACTGAAGCATGCCCCAAAAGCACCCCAGCGCAGACATGTGGTGGGCGATGAGGTAGTATGCCTTGAAGGGATCCTGCACAGTGAGGCCCACCTGCACATCGGATCAGGACCACACACCAGCCAGCACTGACATATCCACTTCAGAGGGCTCTGACAAGACATAGTCAGCAGCTGGGGGCCACAGAAGGTGACCCAGCTCCAACAGGTGGTGTTAGATCACCCCACGGGATCGATGCTAACCTCAGGCCCTGTGAACACAGCCAAAGAAGGACATAACCAGGGCAGGGCCCCCCTCCACCAGACAGGCTGTGTAGGCAGTCAGGCTGCACACAGAGAGGGCGGACACGGTCTCCGCCGCTGACCACCCCACATGCAAGCACCTGATCTCAGGGATGCGCCCATCAGGAAAGGGACACAGGCCTAGCGTCTCTGCATGCAGCCAGCAGTCACGGGTGCTAACCACATAGCCATAGTACTGCATCCCGGAGCTCATACTCTCGTAGGCACCTGTGAGGCTGTCCGGGCAGCTCAGGAGCAATTGCACGGCCGGGGAATGACACAGGTCACACAGGGCCATGGTCTCACAGAAGATCCATCTTATGGGGGCCCCGGGGGTGCTGTGGCCTGGGAGCCCTTGGGAAGAGTGGCCAGCCATGGTCCAGCAAGCAGTGGCTACTAAGTGCAAGGAACGCAGGGCCCCACAATCCCTGGAGGGACGGGAGGGGAAGGAGGGGAGCTCCAAGGCCAAGCGATAAGGGCACAGGCTGCAACATTGTATGGCTACAGAGCGAGGCATGGGGTGTGGACCCAGACCAGCTGCTAGAACAAAGCACACGGACAGGACAGCCTATACACTAAGCAGGGCAGCGAGGACAACTGCTGCCCGCACGCGCCTGGGCGAAGGCAGGACCATTTGCCAGACCCCCTACAGGGAAGGCAGGTGCATGCATTGGGCCACCTGTGGCCTCCTCGCCCTGCAAGAGCCGGCCCTGCCGGCCTGGAGGGCAGCCAGGGCTACCTGGGGCCTCGAGCCTGGTTGGCAGGGTGTGACCGGAGGGCAGGGCTACACAGGTCCCATCCTATAACAGGTGTGACTCCAACTCACCAGGGCACTGGTCACCATGGAGCTGGGATGGTTGAGCGCCTGTGCGATACACCTAGCCATTTTTTTTGGAGTGGTACCGCTCACACACTGACCTCCTGTGTATCCAGACTGCTGAGGTGCACCTGGCCAACCAGCTGCGGGTGTGCATGGCAAGGAGTGCTGCCAGAGCCCGGAGAGCCCACCATGGGTGCAAGTGCTCCCTGGCCCGCCTCAGGGCCCAGCGGGTGGCTGGGGCGGCCTGACAGGCCCTCCTCTGTGCCTGGGGGCAGGCTGCTGCATTCCGCAAGGCGGCCGGCCGACTCCAGCGGTGGAGAGAGACTATGGGGCGCCCAGACCTGCTCGCTATGCCCATTGACCAAAAAGTATGGATCATGGAGCATGCACTTGGGTGGTGGGCCAGGGCACTGGCCCAATGGGACAAGGTCGCCTGGAGAGCGCACTTTCGGATGGACAGGTGCGTCCTCCTGCGACTCTCTGAGCTGTTAATGCCCTGACTGGAGAGACAGGACACCCCCATACAGGCCCCCATTCCCATGGTCCAGCAGGTGGCCATCGGGGTCTGGACCCTTGCAACACCTGACTCCTGCCGCTCCGTCTCGCAGCAGTTCGGTGTTGGGATGAGCACCGTCGCCGAGATCCTGCGGGACGTCTGCAAGGGGGTGGAGGGGGTGCTCCTGGACTGAGCAATCCAGCTGGTGGACCAGAAGGCCGTGATGACCGGATTCGCGGCTGGGGGATTCCTTAACTGCATGGGTGCTGTGGACGGCACCCACATAGAGATTCTCCGCCCATCCACTGGAGAGACCTCAGAATATGTCAACCGACATGGGTACCACTCCCTGCAGCTTCAGGCAGTTGTGGACCACTGAGGTCATTTCATAGACATTTACACGGGCCACTGTGGTCACAGCCACAATGCCCGGATCATGACTATCTCTCCCTTCTATGCCCGGATGTACCGCTGGGACTTTGCGGACATGGGGATGACCCAGGTCGAGGGAGTGCTGATGCCCCCCTGCATCCTGGGGGACCTGGCCTACCCACTTACCTGCTGGCTGATGAAGGCATACCCGGTCGCCAGGAACCCTGCTGAGGCTCTCTACAATACCCACCTGTGCGCGAGCAGGACCATGGTCAAGAGAGCCTTCAGGGCCTTCAAGCAGCGCTGGAGGAGCCTTGCAGTGTCACTTTTCTGTCACTCTTTTATAAATAGGAAAAAAGGCTTAGTTGCTCAGTTGCACTAGGCATACTGAATTAGACCTTTCTCTCCTAAATATATAAATTGAGTTTTACACTTACTTTGAAGTCCGGCTAACAAAGAAAGTATTGTAAACGACAATACATTTATAATAAAGGAACATGAGACTTTTGGATTATAAAAATATATGCAAAGTTTACTTAAATATAAATAGAAAGCATCCGTTTCTTAGATTGAATGGTATGATGGCCAATCAAAGTTACATGATCTTAAAACATTTCTATCTTAAGAAAAAGCTTGTAAAAGCTTAACATTTGCACAATTCATTGGCTCAAAGATATCAAGAAGTTATATCTTGCATACAGTCCAGATCCATCCCTTTGCCATAAAGATGTTGAATGAGAAAAAAACCCAATAATATTTAGGATTTCAGTCTAAAAATCATCTCTTTGTGTCTTTCTTTTTAAAGGATTGAATACTAGGGGAGTTTCTATCCTTAGGTTGTCACGCTGACACCAGATACACGTCAGTCAGTAAGGAGATACACTGGATTCTAATTGGCTCTTGTAAAGAGACCAATAAAAGTTTTGACTTTCCTCAAGCTCTGAAATGAAGAGAGGCTTTGTATTTTTTATCAGAGATAATTATTAGATAAAGAGAGAAAATCCAGACCTTTCAATATTTATCTCAACCATAAATTTAATAAATATGTTGGCTGGAAAGAACTAACAAATCCTCCTTCTTAGTCTGGAAATTTTTCTGAATAGTGCTATCTGTCATGCAGACACTTAGAGATAACACTCCAGACTCCTAGGCTGGCTTGGTCAGAGAGGGTCAGCTACAGATTTAGCTAAGGAACCTCTTTATTACTTTAGCTTAGACCAGAGGGATATCTGGAGATAGCTTGTTTTATGGCTTGATCATTTGGTGGTTTCCCTAGTAACAGCCAAATGTCATTTGGGAAGTTTAGAAAAAACACAAAGGAATGTGCTTGGAAGGGGCCCTATTTGATCTAGCTAGTCACAGAAGCTGATATTAGAATTCTATTATGTAAGTCACAATTAGCTTACATTAAAACAGAAAGTTAACATATAAAGACTCTAAGTTAATACATTTAAACACAGATAGCCAAAATATCTTAGGCTATAATTGAAAATAGATGACAGCGGGCCAGCTGAACTACATGGTGGAGACCTCTTCCCTCGTGATTGGAGCCTGCTGTGTGCTTCACAATGTGTGTGAGACCGACGGGGCTGCCCTCGACTACCCAGTGCCCCAGCACCATCCCGGCCCCATGCCTCTCTATGTGAATGCGGAGAACCCGCGGCCGCGGGAGTACCGATACGCAAAGCGCATCCATGCTGCCCTGGCTAGGCGGATCAGCCGGGAGGCCGAGGGCAGAGGCCTCAAACCCCCTCCCCACCACCCCTCGGCCCCCATCAGCACCCTGTCCACGCCCCTACACATCTTTGCGCCCCCAGGCCCATGAACAGAAACATGGAAGCGACTTTGGTGCCCGTGCATTTATTGTATCTCCCTTCTACATGTGCTCCCACCACCTTCCCCACGCTCCACCACCCAGTGCCACCCCCACCCCCCCAGGCATTGAACGCTAACTTCAGGTCTTAGTTACTGTGGGTAAAATCAGATATGACTATGGCCTGATGTGGCCCGGGACCAGGGCTGAAATGAGAATGAAATTAATACTTGCAAGAAACTCAAGATTCTCGTGAGAAACTTGAGAATCTCAAAAATGCCCCGCAAGCGATCTGCACATGTGCAAACTGTCTGTGCATGTGCAGAACAGCCCTGGTGGCCATTTTTGCACATGTGCAGACCATTTTTGTTGCTGTTGCTATTTTAAGATTCTTGAGAATCTTGTGAGAATCTCGAGTTTCTCACTAGAGTCTCAAGTGTCTCATGAGAATCTTGAGTTTCTTGAGAAACTCTTGCAAAAATCTCAAGACAAGAAAATCTTGTCCAGAAGTCTGTTCTCAACAAGATTTTGAGAACATATTTTGAGAACAAAATGGGCAAAATCTTGTTTCAGCCCTACTCAGAACCCACCGGCACATCTGTTTAAGCAAGAGATGTTAGCTTCTGACTGCCCCGGGGTGGGTAGGTGGCTAGCCACAGCTGCGTCCTTTGCAAATCTCCGAGGGCACAGTCCTGACTAAGGGCCACCCACGCAGACCAACATGAACTAGCACATGTGTTCATCCCCATCATACCCACTTTGGGGACACCTTCGCTAAGTGCCATGGTCGACCATCATGGTGGGGTGCTGGAAGCAGGGTGGGGCCAGCTGCCCTCACATTTGTTTACCTCCCTGTTCTACCCAGGCCGTATGGATGGCGGGACAGCTCTCTGGCCACAGGCATATTTGTTGGGTGCACCTGCCCAATTCGGGCCGTGTTGGCCGCAGTTTCCCACTCTGGGTTGGAGAGCCACTGCACTGCCTGCACGTTCCGTTTTTACCTTGAGTTGCTGATTTTCTATTTAGCTGATCTGTTCTGACTCAGCGTATATCTGTTTTAGTATCTTTCTGAAAGTATCTAACCGTTTTACTTTCTTGATAAATGACATGGAATGGAGTAACAGAAATTCGGTAACAGAACTCTGGTACTTCAGATAACGAATTAGGCACTAAACAGATATTGTTGAATGACCAACCCACATGAGACAAGTCAGACATCTCAATTTCAATATGTATACCGGTTTTTTCAGGTACCCGTTTCCAATCTAGCAAGCATGTATATTAGATAATCAGTAGTCTACTGAATTATCTGTTAAGGGTTTGGTTGTTCTGTGAAGGCCTAGATCTACACTGCAGTGTGAAGCAGAGGTGCATGTACATGTCAGTGCTTCGCAAATATGAAATGGCATATTCATTTTGGTCCTAACATAGAGCTCCGTAATACGAGTGGAGCTACTGCTTATACACCTGTCGGGATAGGGTTAGTGGTGTGAAATCTCTTGCATGACCCATTTACCTGCAAGCGGGACAAGCCTTTCAAAATGCAAAGTAGATCTGAAATGAGTAGTGAATATATTATCCATGAGTAATATCCAGATTGTCCAGGTAGCCCTTTGAGTGCCTGATCCTGTACCTGCAGTGGCAATGAGTACACTACTCACCTACCTGTTTTGGATTTTAAATGAGGGAAAAACTCTCTCTCTCTATGTGTAAATGAATGCCCACTCATTTTATAAGGGGGGCTTGGGCAAGCAGAGGGAAATATAGAACCTAGGACCCTTGCCATAGAAGTCACATGGCAGAGCAGTTGAGCTTCCCACAAGGGCTCTTTCCATGCACTAACTGTAACCTCATTATATGACCAATATACAGTGCCCATTCACATGACCAAAGCAGGTAGGAACATATTGCTTTGGAAAGAAAGTGGAAAGGTTGGCGGTTCAAGACTCTTTTGGCATGGAGACGTCAGAGAATCCACCAACCAGACGTGGAACGGAAAAGTCCCTCTTTCTTTTGTTTAGCAGCTCCTACTTTCACAGCTAAGGTTGCTTCCAACATCCGCTAGGGTCCATAGGAGTGGAGAGTTTATTTTGTTAAAAAAGTAACAGGAAGGAAAGACAATGCAGAGTAAAATCCATAATTCCTGGCACAGACAGCACAAAGCTTAGCTATCCAGCCACACTAAAATTGTACCTGTAGCACCCTTAGAAACAGCTACCTAGCTTCTAAGGCACAATATAGGCCATTTTTACATGGACCAGGGTGGGGGTAGGGGTGTTTCGGCGTGGCAGGTGTAGGTGGTTGTGTACCCGTTTACACGGACACACACACGCCTCCATCCACCTCCACCCACGGAGCATCCACTGTTCTGTTGGACGGCTCTGTGGGTGAAGATGGGTGTATGGCAGGTGTTGGTGGGTGTGAGGTGGGAGCATGCACACACAAACAACTACTGCCCGTGGTGTTTACACGGGCACACACCTGCCACACACCCATCCCCCCCCCCACACTGGCAACCATATACACGGACTGCCCCCCTCCTGCCATACACCTGCCTGAACACCGAACAGCAGGGGGGAAGGGGGGGGCATCCATGTAAAAACAGCCATAGGGCAATGCCACACAAGATGCCTTGGGCAGACTACCACACCTTGGGCAGCCTTAACCCACTCTGGGAAGCTGGACCACACAATACAGTTAATTGTGTGGCCGGCGGCCACCAAATGTTTCCTGTGGTGGAACACACAGATAGCTGCTGGATGATGCATCCCCGGGAAAAGGCGGAGCTGCCCAAGGCATGGTAGCCCATGTGCCCAGGCCTCTTCTACCCCATTATGTGGTGAGCTCTACGACAGGGCTTTGAGTGGTGGACACTTTTGCCCTTCAGGTGCTGCCATGTCACAGCCGAGGGCGGGACTTTGGTCAGGCCGGGGGAGGGAGGTGGGGCAGGGGCAGGCATCCACTCTTGCGGTTGGCTTGTTGGCCTACCTCATCTGTGGCAGGAGATCTGACAATGGTCAACTGCCCTGCAGGGGCATCTTTCCAACTCCCTGTAGTGTGGTAGCCTGCCCTGTGCTTGCCTGCCACATGGCCACGTGGGGATAAGGCCCTCCTATGCAGCTCGTGTGGCTGCACCCTCAGAGTCCTTCCCCTGATACTCCAGCTAACTGTTTCTACTATAGCTCTGAGTCTGCTGGTAGACTAGGGCACAGGAGACTGATGGGTCAAGGATTCGAATCTGGACTGTGTGGTAAGCTGAAGGTGTGATTCCTTGCATTTATTAGTTTACTTTGGGAAACAATAATATAGGCTTTGCCTCCTGCATGGTGGATTCCCTGATGTTTCCATGCAGTTTCTTTGCCTATAGGAGCCTTGAACCACCAGTCTTTCCACTTCTTTTCCAAAGCTTTGCCAGGAGTTGCCAGAGCAACTGCTAGTTGCTCCTATTTACTTTGGTCATGAGCATGGGCACTGAGTGTTGGTGAAAGGGCTTTTCTGGTGTGGCTTCGCTGCTCTGCTTTGGGACAGCTTTGCTAAGGGTTGTAGGTTCTATGCTGCCCTCTGCTTGCCCAAGCCCCCTTCTAACAGCTGGTTTATAAAATTAATGGGAATTTACACACACAGTTCCAGGCACCCACCCCCATTTTAAACCACAAACAGTTACTTGCCATATCCTATGCGATGAATGCCTACTACTCGACCTGCAAATGATGAATCAGGTAGTGCATATTCTACAGGTATCCCCATGTTCTTGGCGGGTACTTGTTTCATCTCTAGTCTAGAACAACACTCTCCGAGCAAGAGACTGGATGTGAAGATGTAATTCTTTGTATCTTTTCCTAATACAATTCCATATTGACATGCTAGTTGGTTTACAATTTGAAACACGCTATTTGCTCGCAAAATCTCAATTTGCAAATGGCTGATTGTCAGCTCTAGGCTAGAGATGTGCCTTACGGTATTCCCAATGAGGCAAAATCAGTTTTCAATCCACTAGTAAGCAAATTTCATGCAAGCCCTTCCAGAGCAGTTCCTCGAAATAATGTATTGAGTCTCAGAAATTACCAGTGTGTCATGTATCCCAGCACCCTCATCTGATTATCTAATAGTCTGTATGAGCTACAAGACAGCCCAATGGACTGGGATGGAAGATACTGATTTTTATTCTTCGTTCACAAACTGATCTGCTTGGTGGCATTAGGCAGCTCAGCTCTCTGTGCTTCTCTTTCTCTATTTGTAATATGGAACAATTATATTCACCTTTAGGGGTGTGGGTTATTTTTTATTTATTTATTTATTTCCTTGGACTTCTATCCCGCACCCTCTCGCTTATGATGGCTCAGGGTGGCTTACATATCATATATAAAACAATAGAATAATTCATTTATTATTGTTATTGATTTGTTTTGTTTTGTTTTGTTTTGTTTTGTCTTGTTTTGTTTTGTTATTGTTGCCGTAATGCAAATGCATATACAATAAAATCATCATAATAAACAAATATACAAAATATATAAAATACACAATAATATCCCAGATCTGCAATAAACATTCCCCTCCTACCCTCAGCTAACCCCCCGCCTCTACCCCTCCCCCGGCAAACGCCTTGCGGAAATGCCAGGTCTTACCGTTATGCCGGAAAGCAAGGCAATTCAGGCTGAGGCAAATCTCTGCTGGGACGACATTCCATAGCAATGGTGCAGTGGCTGAGAACTCCCTCCTCTCAGTACAAACCTGTAAATTACCAGAGACCTCCAGGAGGGTGCTCCCAGATGACCGCAATGACCGCTTTGGGGCCCGGGGGATGAGGTGATCCCTTAGGTAAGCAGGGCCCAGGCTTTTTAGGGCTTTAAAGGTTAAAACCCTAAAAGGGGTGGGTATTTGGTACCTCCTTTTAAAGTTGTTTTAAGTGTTTTTATATTTATATTGATGTGAGCTGTCCTGAGCTGCCTGAGGCAGGAGGGGCGGGATAATACATTTTTTAAATAAATACAATAAATAAATGAAACCAGCACCATGAATTGGGCCCTAAAGACAATAGGCAGCCAGTGCAATGCTCAGAGCACCAGTTGGATGTGCTCCCTGTGACCCAACTCTGTAAATATTTATATTTATTTATTTATTTATTTAAAGCATTTTTAGTTCCCCCCCCCCCCCATGCCTACGGCATCTCAGGGTGATGTACAATTTCATAAAAACAATCCATAAAAACATTTTAAAAACCTTTTAAAAGAGGCGGGCCTTTGCATTTTGCACTAGCTACAACTTCCGAACCATCACCATGGGCAGCCCCATGTAGAGCGCATTGCAAGAGTTTAGTCTCAAGGTGACAAATGCATGGTCAACAGTGGTGAGATTGGAATCTGAGACATACAGGCAAAGCCTCCTCACCAGATATAATTGGCAAAAGGCGCTCCTGGACACAGCCAAGAGCTGAGAATCCAGGCATAGCTGTGAGTCCAGGAGTACCTCCAGGCTCTGCACAGATGGAAACAACGGAGGGTAAACACCCCGAATAACAGGACTGATGCCCTCTCCCCAATCTCTGCCCCCCCCCTGCCCCCTACCAGAATCACCTCTGTCTTGTCGGGATTGAGTTTCAGTTGGTTTGACCTCATCCAATCCCCCACAGCCGCTAAACGAGAAAGCAATGAGACAGCAGGGTCTGGCTCAGATGAAAATGAAAGATACAGCTTGAGTGTCATCCGCATATTGATGGCAGCGAACTCCCCAGCTGCGTACGACCTCCCCCTAGTGGCTGCATATACACACTGAACAAAAGAAGGGACAGAATGGAACCCTGAAGAACCCCACATGGGAGACTTCCAGGGGAAGATGTACAATTCCCTAATACCACCAGCTGAGATCTATCTGCGAGGTAGGAACGGAACCATTGCAAAATGGTACCATCCACCCTGCTCAGGTCCCGCAGATGGGTCAACATATCATGGTTAACAGTATCAAAGGCCGCTGATAAATCTATCAGAACCAACAGAGTCACGACCCCTATCTAGTTCCACCAGGAGATCGTCAACCAAAGCTACAAGCGCTGTCTGCATGCCATAACCCAGACGAAAGCCCGAGTGCGTGCATCTAGAAAACTGATGCTATCCATATGCACCTGCAGCTCATGGGTCGCCACCCATTCAATAACCTTCCCTAAAAAGGGATGGTTAGAGACAGGCCAATAACTCGTCAGGGTGCCAACGTCAAGCAATGGGAGGAGAGACCAGACCACAGCCTCCTTCAGGAAGTCCAGCACCCTCCTCTCCCAAAGGGAGGCACTGATCACCCCCACCAGCCCCAGCTCCAACCTCTCCCTGGAGGCTTTCACCAACCAGGATGGGCACAGATCTAATTGACAAGTTGTGGCCCGAATAGACCCCAGCGCATCTGTCACCTTGGCAGATGTCACCAATTGAATCTCATCCCATAAATTCTGATCAAACAGGGCATTCTCCCCCTCTGGCACTGCCATTGCATCTGAAACATTTCACAGCATTGAAGTCATACTCAATGTGAGTGATTTTATCCACAAAGTACACTAAAAACATGTCACATCAGGCCTTGGACGAATCCGGTTCCAGGTGGAGACAGGCTGGACTGACCAGACTTCTCACCATCCAAAACAGTTCTTCTGGATGCAACTGAGTAGATACTATGAGGTCAGCAAAGAACTGCTTCTTTGCTGCTCACACAGCCACGGCATAGGACTTCAAAAAAGCTCTATGCCGCAACCGGTCGTCTTGAGCACAAGTACGGCACCACCATCGCTCCAGCCACTTACCTTTGTACTTCAACCACCCCAGGTCTGCCATAAAACATGGGACCCTGCAGCGGCAAAATGCTGGAAATGGATACTTAGGAGCCACCTGATTGATTGACCCCAGCTACCAGCTGTTCCAAAAGGCCACGAGGTCATCGATGGAGTGGCCGTTGAGGTCTACAGGTAACTCCCCAGAGCATACTGGAACCAGATTTTCAACCAGATTCTGTTTTTGATGGATACAGTTGGTTCGATCACACCAACAAAAATCATTCTGATTATCATTCACCAAACCAATCGAAAACGTTTCATCTTTTTTGCTTATGAACAAAATGGTGCTGGTAGTATGGAAAATGGCAATGCTGTTATGGCCACTCCCATTTTGTGTGTGTGCAAAATGGTCGAGCAGAATTCCAGTCAAAAATTCTGATTGTTTGGAATTCCAATCGAAATTTTGACAGCCATTCCATTTTTGCAGAACTGTTCAGTGAATGCTGCTTTGAACCAGCACTATCTTGCAACACTACTTTGCAAAGTGTTCTGGGTGGTTTTACACAAACACTGCTGTGGGGAAGGGTGTCCATGGTCAGCACATGGGGTGGGTGCGTTGTATGTGGGGGAGAAGGTGCTCCACACATGGTTGCCCCGTCCATGCAATGCCCACCCCGTTCATGCATGGGGCACTCCATATTTTCCAGGGAGGGGAGGCATGTGTGGACAGGGTGGATGGTGCATGGGTCATGGGAGCACGCATGTGCATGCATCGAATTTACACAAATGCTGCCTCGTATGGATATGGGTGTCCATGTGTGGGGTCGTCTGGTGTAAAAAACAACAACTGAGGCATCAGGATGAAAAGTGCTGGGTATTTTATTTAAATTTACATTACCTACTGCAAATATAAAGCAACCATAATTTAAAGTGAAGCAGATGAACATTTTTAATAATACATTCATACAGGATTTTTTTTAAAAAACCCAGAAACGTTCTCATCTTTTATCGTCTTCAGTTATCTTTTTCCGTTCCAAATTCTAAATACAGCTACCAAACGCTGTAGAATTGACTGGATTCTTTCAGCTGATTGTCTTTCAATTTATTCATTGCTGTGACCTGCCAAATTTTAATGCTGGGTATCATTACTTCCCTTGATCAGAATTCAAGTTGTCTATGAAATCTTGTTCAACTGCCTTGGCATTTTTAAATCCCAATACTGCTATTGGGAGACCAACTCCTGAAATCACCTCTACGTTTTGTATTTCAAAATAAAATATTCCCCCCCACTTTCCTCCCCCCTTATACATTATGTGCTGTTGTTATAAAACAGCTAATTTACAGATTATTTTAGACCTCTTTGCCAATCTTAGGAGGTAGGGAGAAATCTTTTTGCTCTTTTCTAGAAGTCCACCTACTCTATTAAAATAATTTCCCCAATTTATCTTGATAGTGTGTCTCATCAAAACAGCCACAAAACAGGCTACAGCCTTTACTTAATAACAAAGGGAATTAAGTAAATTTAGTTCTTGCAAAAGGTGCCAGACAGAAGTTCAACCAGGCACCTGCAAAAATGAGTATTCCATCAAATCTGGAGTGCCTGACTCAAGCTAGCGATGTTCGGGCACCAGTCAATGCTTGAATGTGACCGAGCAGGCTACCCACTGATATGCAATCTCCAGGCTGACTCACCCCACTGAGCATTCTGCCTAGCGGCTGCTCAGCTAAACTAGTTTCTTCACACCCTGCTTTTCTGAGTCAGGGATGTGGCATCTCTTGGTGCGCCAAGCTTTGGCTTCCAGCCGGAAAATCAGTGAGTGGATGGTGGGTCACATTTTCCATAACAGGGGTGTGAGTGGGTAGTGCGCATGCGTTGTCCTCATTCCCCCCCCCCCCCACTACTCAGAAAAGCAGAGCAGGAAGAAGCTGTCTCAGCTGAGCAGCAGCTGGCAAGAGAAGCCAGGTGGGTGAGTCAGCCTGGAGTGATAGGAGCCAGGATCAGTCTCCTAGAAAGTCCTAAAAAATCCAGGGAAGTCTGCTTCCAATATAGATTGGGGGGGGGGGGGCGGCTCTGAATAGGGACCCAGGAAACCCTTTGGGTACCCAATGGAGGGTGGGCGCAAAAATGCGGATATTACCCATGACTTAGGGTGAAAACAGACATGACGCTAACCACCCTTTAACCACCCTTGGTGGTTATTTATGCATGTTGCAGGGCTGTATTGGTGCCCTATGCAGCCCTGAAACATGCATAAATGATCACCAAGGGTGGTTAGCATCATGTCTGTTTTCACCCTTACTAACTGAAGTACTCACTGCATCCCTAGTGCCAGATTATCTGCTCTAAAAGAAGCATCTCTCTGCTTACCGATGAAATTATGCAGCACTGCAGGCTTTCTGACACCTTCCTACCAATGTGTTTCTATCTCTGACTGGAGTGTCCAGCTTTAACAAGGTGTCATCTGCATAACTCTTGAGTTAATGGCCTCCCCTACTGACACTGTCTGCTCATTGAGGCACTTTTCTCTGTGTGTGTACTGGACACCATTCGATGTATTATTTATTATCTTTTTTTGTGGTAGTGCCGCCTAGAAGCCCCAAGTCATCAACCAGTGCACCATCATATGATGTACTGTATAAATGCAACAAAAAGATATTCCAGAGAGCTTACGTTCTAAACAGAAGGCAGAAGACAAGAAGTGGGCATGACAGACAAGGGGTCCAGAGGATACAGTGAAAGCATTCTGGTCAGCATAATAGGAATGGATGTGACACATCAGCTAGCTAATCATTGTTTCATAGGAGCTGGAATAGAACCAAAAACGTATTTCATGCAGACTACCAGACAGCCGTGAAATAACATTTTGTGACATAGCTCAGCTGGACTAGAACTGACCTGTTTCAATCTCATGAGTTATTCAGACACCTCCCTAATAAAATAATTGTCTTCAAGAAAATTCTTCTACTTCAAATTTATCCTTTAAGAAACATGTGTATGTGATTATTAGATTGGAAGTAGGATTGCCACTAGGACTAAAAGATTGTTTCATTGTTTTTTCCCGTTCTCGTCAAAAATCCTGTTTTTTTATTCATCTCAGGGACTGAGAATGAACAGAAAACAGGCAGTGTCTTGCAGTGAGTCTCAACAAGAAACAACAAACTATTATTTTTTTTAAAAGTGCTAGGGCTGAAATGAGAATAATTTTTTTTCTTGCAAAATCGCATGAGAATTGTTACTGAGATCTCGGGACAATTGCGGTAATGGTTGAAGATCTCAGTCGAGATTTTTTCTCAATTTACCATTTACTGCGATTTACCATGTACTGTATACTTATATATATACATGTTTTGAGTACATATGAATGAGTTTATTCATTTGTTTATAAACATACATAACCAGGCATGGCTAATTTGCCATTGCCTCCATCAATTCAACTATAATAAAATTTTGGTGCAAACCAAAAATCCAACCCAACAGCATGATCATAAATCTAACACAAAATCCTAATAACGACAAGTGATAGATATTCATATCAACAACCTTACTCATCATAAGATTTAAAATTCAAAAAGCACTCCCAAATAGCAAATGCCTTATACAAAAACTGAGCAACTGAGTCACAGCCTGAGCAATTTCAGGAGACAGATCAGACAACAGTATTTGAGTGAGCTCAGAGTTCGTTTTCCCCGGGTACCTAGATACAATAGAGTATAGCAGTCGCTTCCTGAGCTTTTGGTAAAGGCAGCATTCTAGCAAAACATGGTCTACTGATTCCACTTGTAGTAGATCAAAAGGGCATAATCTCTCGCCAAAGGTTTCCCCTCAATACGGCCCTCCAAAATCTTGGAGGGAAGCATATTTAGGGGAACTAGCAACAGTTGCCTACAAGGAATAGGACAAATATTATAATGTCGATATTTGGCCGTTTTCAAAAATTCCGGAGTCAAATTTAAATAATATCCCAATGATGCAGAGACCCTTATCCTCACAATATCCTTTTGGCGAGAAATGTCATCCACCCTATCGAAGATCTCTTTTCTTGCAGCCCTGGGATCCTTGCCCCTTCGATACTCTATAGACAGGCCCAGGTCTGCTATGTTATTCTTTCTCATATTAAGCCAGGAACTATCAAATTTATCCTTAGCATAAGCACAAAACAATCCAGAACATGGGAAAACCACCGCCCGCAGTCACAGAGACAGGGCATGCTTCACAGCTTTGTCATCCCAGCTGAGACTCCCCATCTGTATCCTAATGGCTGCCGAGGCTATTCCCACTGGGAGATGAAGCAATTTCCTCAAGAGCACTGATTGAACCCTATCCAGCCTACCTGCACTTGGGGTAACCCATACTGCAGCACCATAAAGTAATTGTGCAGCTGCCTTAGCCTCCAGGACCTTGAGAGCCATTGCCTCACTTCCCACTCCTTTTCTTGCAAAATAATTTATTATGGCCATACCAGTACCCCTTGCGCGATTTAGTGCCTGCTTGGCCTGAATTGTCCATTTACCTGATTTGTCTAACATGATTCCGAGATATTTGAACTGATTTACTTGCTCAATAGTTTCATCCCTGATTTTCCATTTCCATATTCTCCTGCCCCTCCCAAAGATCATAATCTTGGTTTTGGTTTAGTTTATTTGTAGCTTATTCGTAGAACAGAATACAATGTTAACAGGAGACCCTCTCCCACTTGTAACTATTGGGGGGTGGGTACCCCAATATCCACCGTTCCTTAAACTTCAGAGGGAATTAGCTTAATGACTTAAACTGGGGTCTCCACGTGTTCAAAAGGATCAAGCTGAGGACAGTACACGCTACAGGCAGTTTATGTACCCTCCCCAAATAGAAAGAGAGAGAGAGAGAGAGACAGGTGTTCAATAACAACAAGTTTATTGCTATACAAAACAGAGAAACACAGCCCCGATCTGGCTGGTGGGATTTAGAAGGGGAACACACAAGCGGCTTGCGGGGAGTAAGGTAGGAGAAGGAGGGGGGGATCGGTGTCGGCTCAGCGATGGGGAGCGAGAGAACATGAACGAGGGAGAGAGAGAGGGGGGAGAGAGAGAGACAGGGCTTCCCCAGTTGGCTGGGAAAGTCTGGACCTGTGGTTACCTTTCCTTGTCTGTTGAGACGGGACAGGCGGACCACAGATCCAGTGAAGTTCGGGGGATGGAGGAAAAAAGAAGGGGCAGACCAGAGTCTGGGAGATCTCTCAACTCAGACAAGCACAGAATGACCTGCACGTATCTGGGCCCCAAGATTTCTCAGCAGTTGAGACAAAAACAAGGGGCAGTTATTGCATACTAAACAAAAGATTTTGGGAGGCTACGAAGGGTCGTTGGTTGTACTGAATGGGTTAATGAGAGGAGAAGTTACAACTTTTGCTTCCATTACAAAGGTGACTCCAAGATATGCAAAAGATCTCTTTGACTCACAGGGGAACTGTAAACAAAAAGTGGAGGGAGGGGAGAAAGGGCTAAATGACAGACTTCAGGGTACAATAAGTGTGGGGGTATTTTCAGACGTTACGAGATAATGCTCAACCATGGTGAATCCCCACATGCTGAACGTGATCCCGTAATGTCTGTTGGGGGGAACGGAAGCTCCCCGCCAGATGTTCAGTCCCGTTAATCATGGGGAGAATCACATTCAACATGCAAACTGAGGTCCTGCCCGGACCATCTCCGTTTGCATGTTGAATGTGATTCCCCCCGTGATTCACAGGGGTGGCCACCCGATGTAACACTGAACAGATGTGACGTTGACACACTCAACCACAGGGAATTCCCTGTGGTTGAGTGTGTCAATGTCACGTCTGGCTGCTGACCATGGCCCAGAATCGGCGGCCGTGCTTGCCGCTGATTCTGGGCCATGGTAAATTTCCCGGGGGCGGGCGGGCGCAGCGGCTATATTGGCCACAGTGCCCGCCCATCTCCAGGAGGGATGGCTGCTGGGGGAGGATGGGGGGCAGGGCTGTGTGACCGCATGTTGGGTCATGCAGTTCCCCCCGCCGGAATCGGCCAACACATCTGTTGGGCGAATTGAGCCCCGTCATGTCTGAAAATACCCTGTGTCTGGTTTCTCTTGGGGAATACGGAGATGGGATGTTGCTGCTCTGAGTCATGGCTACCAGTCCTTTATCACAACAGGGTGAGCCCCTCTCCTTAATGACTCCATTCTTTATTCAGAGGACTCTCCCTTCCAGTCTTTTTGGCTAGGAGCTAGGGTGGTTGGACCCAATTCTTATTTTTCATGCCCCCCCTTCTCTTGCATCCAGTGTGGGGCTTTTCCCAAAGCCTCCTTGCCCTTGGTTACGCCTGTGGATTTTGCCGACCCCCAGGTCCAAGTTAGTTGGCTATCACAAGGGGGGTATATCTGTTCTAGTGGGGACCAGGGGTCCTGGCTAATGATGAGTACTTCTTTCAACTGCTCTTCTAGACCTATTTTTCTTTGAGACAATATTACCAGACGAGGTTGCAAGAATTCCGGTCCAGAAACTCTGGGGATAAGGTCATTTAGGAAAAAGTTGAACAAGCTTGGGGACAGAGTACACCCCTGTCTCACTTCTACAGAGACCAGGATTTCCCTGGAAAGTTCTCCCGTGTTATTATTTGTCTTAACCAATGTGATATTGTTCGCATGTAAGGACCTAATAAGAAAAAATAATCTCCGGTTAACTGAGGATTCTCCTAATTTTTCCCATAAACATGGTCTGTCTACTGAATCAAAAGCGGCTTTCAGATCAATGAATGCCGCAAATAATTTCTTTTTTCTGGCTACATATTTTTCCACCAGATGCACCAAAATCAAGACATGGTCGATGGTGGAGTGACCTCTCTGGAAACCTGCTTGCTCTGGCTTTGACCGACCTTCTGGTGGACCATAACCTCTTCCCTTTAAATGGTTCCTCTCCAGGGGATGATGCTGGGGAGTTCACCTGTCTCTCCAATGCAGGAGCCAGCACAGTTGATTACATCATAGTCTCCCAGGGGTTTCTTCACCTAACAGAGAGTTTTCAGATTGGGAGGGTGTTATTGTAGTGACCATCTCCCTTTAATGGTCCAGTTCGACAACCAGGAGAGAGAGGTCAAAGATAAATTGGTAGAGGTCCCTAGACAGAGTACGGGAGGTTCCGTGTTGTGGGATAAAATTTACTGTAAGACAGGTTGGAATGACAAAAAAGCAGGACAACTTGCATCTTTCTGTCAGTCTACTTCCTGTGCTGAATTACTCTACTCGGGGAAAGATTTGGGGGGTCACAAGTGTACTCAATATGAACATCTTATAGAGTTCTTTTTTGTCAAAAGTCCCCCAGTTAAGGGTACTCAATGAAAACCACAGAATCCTGCATGGTATGATTGGGAGTGCCTGACTATGAAATTGAAATTTAAAAAGACGTATTTCGAGTATAGGGATGGGAGGAGGTCAGACTTTTTGAAGGATTACCCACAAATGAAAAAAAAAGTACAGGACCTTGATAAAACAGGAAAAAAAGGCAGCATAAATTGGAACAGTGGAAAATTCTTTATTCGCAAGCCCTTCAAGATGACTCAAGGGTTTTTTGGAGGATTTTAAACAGCTCCCTTTCAGGCAATAGGATAGCCTCGGGCTGTGTGATCCAAGTGGGAGCAGTTTTTCTCCTCCAAATTCAATTGCAATCAGGATCTCCCCATTTCCTTTCAAATCCAAGAGACCCCGATTTGGCTGCCGGTCGACGCCGAGAAAGTGAGTAACCTAATTGGGACCTTGAAGTCTCATAAGGATCCAGGATATGACTATATCCCTGCCAATTTTCTGAGAACACAGAGGAATTGGTGGGTGCCTTTCCTAGCAGCTCTCTTCTCTTGGATTAATGGACATGGCCTGATCCCTAAAGAGTGGCTTGTGGCAATAGGCATTCCAATATACAAAAAGGGCAAGAGATGAGCCCGCAAATTATCACCTCATTAGCCTGCTCAGCATAATTGGAAAATTATACACCAAGTTGTTGGCTGAGAGGCTTAATGAGTTTCTCCACAGGGAGAAAATTTTGCTGTACTGTATACTGATTTACCATTATTATTATTATTATTATTATTATTATTATTATTTATTAATTCATTTATTTATTAGTTTATTTACATAGTGTCAGCAATGTACCTGGCACTGTAGAGTCAGTAGTTACTGACCGTTCCTTACCCCAAAAGGCTTACAATATAAGAGACAAGGAAGGGGGAGATGGGGGAGAGATGACCATCAGGAGAGACAAGGGTACATTCATGAGTGTGAGAAGATGCAGGTGCACGTGCTTAACTTAGTTACAGGGAAGAGGGAGGGAGGAGGAAGCAATTTCACTCATGATGAGCCAGGGAGGGAAAGCCTGATGTAAGAGGTTGGTTTTCAGGAAGGATTTGAAAGTTGGGAGGGAGGGAGCAGAACAAATGTATCCAGGGAGGGAGTTCCAGGCCTGGGGAGCAGCAAGAGAGAAGAGGTGAAGACTTTTAGAGGAGCAGGGGAGTTGCAAGCAGGTACAAGTGTGGGCAGAGGAGAAGTGAAGTACTGCTATGTACAGCAACCGTGTACTGCTTACTATGTGCTGTGTTCGTCCCGGTAATGAGTATGCACAAAATGGCCACCGAGCTGTTCTGTGCACACACAGCTCATCAATGCCATTTTGGAAAATATACCAGGTTGAACATGGTAAGCGGTACATGGTGAATCACAGTAAACAGTAATCATGGTAAATGGTAAATTGAGAAAATTCTTGGCTGAGAAAGTGTTGAGATCTGGGGGTTTTCTTAATTATCGATTCTCACTAAAAATAAGTTGAGAACCATGATTCTCGTTGAGAATTGAGAAAGAAAATCGAGATCAAGTTTCAGCTTTAGTTTAAATTCACTGTGATCTTCAGGGAGGGTGGGGCGGCCCAGCCTCAATTCTGGCAGCAGGGAATCAGCCGCTTCTTTTTTGGGGGGGAGTAGAAGGGGGCAAAGATCAGCTGGCCATTGCTGAGTACGAGAACAGTTGTGTGCTCTGCAAAGCCAGCTTGTTAATTTCACCCTGCACAGTTCTCTTTTTTATTTCACCAGCCAGGGTTGAGCTGGTTCCTTGAGGGCCCCCCCGAGCACCCAGTGCACCACACTGGCCAGCCAGCTGATCTTTGGGACCAGGTGCCCCCCCAAAGCAGAAGAGGCTCCTGCGCTGGGCTTGGCTCCTTGGGGCACCCCAAGCTCCTAGCATGGCACACTGACTGGCAGGAGGTGAAATTAACAAGCTAGCTGTGCAGAGCAAGGTGAAATTAATAAGCTAGTTATGGAGTACACACAGCTGTTCTGGGACTCAGCGCCCCGCCCCCCTTCCAAAGCAGATGGCCACCCCATTGCTGGGACTGAGGCCAGGATTCCCCCATTCTCCTGCTCCCAGAGCTCACAGTGAGTTTTAATTTTTTTATTATTATTATTATTGTTGTTATTGTTATTATTAAATAGTTCATTAGGTCGTTGATCTTGGTCTTGGTTCTTCAACTAATGAAAATTTTTGAGATTGCTTCTCATTTAGCCCTAGTTGCCACCTCCTTCTGGGCCATGATAGAAGGGGCAGGATGAAGAAGCTGTCCCATCCCTTTCTTACATAACCTCCCCTTGGGAGATCATGCTGATCTACAAAAGCCAGTTAGAGCTGGAAATGTATTTGCTACCGATGGGTAATGCCCACACTTTTTAGTAGCCCATCAGGTGCTCTGAGTCCAGAGTCAGACACTTGATGACCCAGAAATACCGGATCTTACTGTTATCGAGTTACTATTTTACTGATTGGTAGATGGTTATTCAGTACCAGAAGTCAGAGCTATCTGGACAGGAAGTTGGAAAAACTGTACCAGAAGTTCAAAAATCAGAAGTTTGAAAACTGGGATGAACAATGGTAAATTGGCACCGCCGGGCACTAATCGGATATAATAGACAATCTTACTGGGTTGAGTACTGCAGTTCCAACAGGTAGAATCATTTTGGCTGGAGGAGAGGTACTCTTTTCAGCTCTAGAGAAGGATCACATTGGAAAGGGGACAGGAAAGTCCCTATGACCTGCCCCCTTTCCACTGCGGCTACCACCTTTGGAAGCTCCAGGTCTGTATAATGTGAGACATTCTCTATGCTTTAACAGAGATGGTGGTACCTAGAATCAGGGCCCTGTGGATTCTGCATTTCCACCATTACTGCCAATGGGGAAAATGCAGAATCTCTGGGACCCTGCCTACAATACTGCTACAGAAAGTAGGACCCATGGGCAACTAAAACTTGCATAAATAAGAGAGAAGTGCAAGTGCAAGATAATGTGAGGGAATTGTTTGCTTCGTCCCATGTCTTGCCTTTTCTTTTAATTATACCAAATAGAAAAACTACCCCAGCTTTCAAGACAAGTCTTATTTCACTAATCAAAAAGGAAAATCTTGGTTTAGGTTTACTAAGAAACAAGGCCGAGATTTGACAATAGGTCCAATTAGGTCGGTCCATTGCCTGATTCATGTCAAGGATAACAGCCTGCCTTATGCTGATGGAGTTAATGTTTACTCAAAAGGTTCAAAAAGTTCAAAGATGCTTTATTGTCATAGCATATTGCCTGCACAAAACTCACAATCTACAAAAATTAAAATGGATACCCAAAACAAAATAATTCATTAATCCAATAAAAAATAATGAAAACCAATTAATACCTAAGCAAATTCAGCTACTGCTTCCCTTAATTTAAGCACAACTGAACAAAATTTTGCAACGTTCAGTGTTATAGAGGTATCTAAGGCTGTTTTAGAAGAGGTATTTAAGGCCTTGATATTTAACTTCCGGTATTAACACAACGTGTGAGTGGCGATAATGCGTGAGAAGTCATTTTAAAGCCACCTGTGGTAATTTGAAAATTCACATGATATCAGTACGCGAGTGTGTGCCGCTCATCTAAAAGTGGAGTAAGTCAGAGAAAAGGGTCACCAACACTTCCTGCTGGCTACACATCTTTAGATTGTTAATAACTGGTTCCAAGAGTATTGCACGGGATCTGGTATACAATTGACAATCAAATATAACATGAGATAAAGACTCAATAACATTTGAATGACAATACCGATAAAACCTCAATTTATACGGTGTCCCTGCATATCTACCCTCTAAGACCCTTTTCAACACGAGATGCCCCTACCCATATCCACGCAGTTTTGTTGCATTGAGATAAGTGGGGGCACCTGTGTGAATGCCGCGGGGGATGGATGGGGGTGCGTGCGTGCTCCCATTCTACACCCACCTCCACCCATCTACAACTATCACCCACGCACAGAGCAGTGGGCTCCAATGCCTGATGCTTCATGGGTGGAGTTGGATGGAGGTGGATGTGCACCTGTGGGAATGGGCGCATACCCACCTGCACCTACCGTAGCCACACACACATCCCCTCACCCACCACAGCCTGTTTAAAAAGGGTCTAAGACCACAGAGGGTAATAAATTAAATCTGGCCAAAGTGAATGCAGATCTAAAGCCCCAAACGGTGAGTAGGAACCCCCACTAGGTAGAATAGGGAGGGAACTATATACCCCTGAAACCTTTTGCATAGATAATGCTTCCCAAATCATCTGTTCTTTCTGGTCCTGTACCATTCATTTGACTAAACGCAGTGCCTTGGTATAATCCATAGCAAGAAGGTAATTCATAGAAAAACCAAGTAGTGATAAAAGATATTGAATACCTTTCTCCCATGGGACCAATATTTATTTAATTTATTTATTTTATTTAATTTTTAAATTATAGTACACTTATTTGTCGCACCCTCATGCCTACGGCATCTCGGGGCGGCTTCCATCACAACATAAAACAGTTTACATCAATATAAAAGTTATTAAAAATTAATTTAAAACACTGACCCCACCACATACACACACAAATTTAACCCACCCTCCCCTTCCTGCCTCCGAAGGCCTGGGAGAACAGCCATGTCTTACAGGCCCGACGGTAGGCCAACAGACTCGGGCCAGCCGTGCTTCCTCTGGGAGGGTGTTCCACAAATGCGGCCCAGTCACTGAGAACACCCTCTCCATTGTAGGCCCCCGCTTTACACAGGGGACCTCCAGGAAGGCGCCCCTGGTGGACTGGACGGGCCGTCCTGAGTTGAGGAGGGTGAGGCAGTCCCTGAAGTATCCAGGTTCAAGATCGTACAAGGCCTTATAAATCAAGGCCTTATAAATCAAAGTCAATACCTTGAATCTGGCTCAGCACGTTACAGGCAGCCAGTGCAATGCACGGAGCACCGGTGTTATGTGCTCTCGTCAGCCCGTCCCTGTTAGGAAATGGGCCGCTGCATTCTGCACTAGCTGCAACCTCTGGGCCAGCATCAAGGGAAGCCCCACACAGAGTAGCCAGGTCGGGTCTGGAGATGTACGAGCGCAGCCTCTGCACCAGATACAGCTGGCGGAAGGCCGCCTTTGCCACCACATCCACCTGCTGATCTAGACGGAGGCCCACATCCAATAACACCCCCAGACTCCGAACCTGCTGGATCACAGAGTGGCGCACCCCTTCCACTTCCCCAGACTCCAAACCTGCTGGGTCACGGAGGGGCACACCCCCTCCACAAGAGAGGGCAACACCTCCCCTGCTCAGCCTATCATCATCACCTCCATCTTATCGGGATTTAGCTTCAGTCTGCTCTGCCATAGCCAACTCGCCACGGCCTCCAAAAACTGAGATAGCATGGAGACAGCTGGGCCTGGGTCAGCTGAAAAAGAGAGGTAAAGCTGGGTATCATCAGCATATTGGTGGCAACGTACACCAAACTCTCTCACGATCTCCCCCAAGGGCTGCATATATGCATTAAACAATAAAGGAGACAGGATTGAACCTTGCGGAATGCCACAGTCCAAGACCTGGGGGCTAGATGTTTCTGCTCCCAGGACAACCCACTGGGTCCTCCCTGAGAGGAATGACTGGAAACAACCAAGGGTGGTCCCCTCCAGAACCCCCAGGTCACGCAACCATCTCAACAGCAGTCCATGGTCCACTGTATCAAACGTGACTGAGAGATCTAGCAGGACCAGTAATGTCGAACATCCTGCATCCATCTCCTGGCGGAGATCGTCCACCAAGGCCACCAACACCGTTTCCATACCATAGCTGGGCCGAAACCCTGATTGAAAGGGGTCAAGAAAACTGATGCTGTCTAGGTGAACCTGGGGCTGCAAGGCCACTGCCCGTTCAATAACCTTCCCTAAAAAGGGAAGTCCCAATACTGATGAAAAAAGTGCAGCCTGCCAAAAAGTCCCTAGTTCATAAAAATTTAGCCACAGATGTTTTACTCCATCAGCTCAGGTGGCATATTATATTATTATTTCTAATAATAATAAATAATACCTTGTGCTTTTGCTTCTGAGGAACTTAGTTGTTGTTCTTCTAGGAAACCTATGGGTTGTATTTTTATGTGGCTGCCCATTCATTATGCTAATAAAACTAGATGTTTGAGTGTTCACCCCTACAATTGAAACAAGATTTTCACAAGAGTTCAGATGCTTTTTTAAACATCTAAATAAGGAACAGATTTACAATAGTCTCAAACACCGACCAGCTCTCATTGTGACAGTGAGGTGTAGATTTTCAAAAGTTCCACATCCGTCACACGAAACTCTTTTAAAACTCTGGCAACTTATTCTGGTGTCTCAGTGACAGATGAACTTATTTTGAAAATCCAGTCCTGATTTTGGGTGCTTTATTCCAGCCATAAATGTCTTTTTTTGAAAAGACGCGTGATGATACAGGAAGAGACTCCTTTTTTTTTCCCCTGGCATAGCAACTCCAAAAAATATTGCTTATTCAATTTTACATAGCCTGAAAGAAATTTTGAAAAATAAGGATCATTGGGATATATCATTTCTAGTGCCATAAATCTGAGACTTAATATGCCTAGAGATGAAAATTCATATCATAGTGATACCATACGCAGTAATATAACCTGAGGTAGAAGACAGACAACTAGCCCCAGGTTTTCAGCCTCAAAATATACCAGAATTCAAAGAATATGTTTTCCAGAGGCAATATAAGACCTATTAATTTGGCTAGACATTTGGCAGGCAGGGATAAGGTCTGGTAAGCTGGGGGTTTTGCTGTTTTTTTTGTTTTTTTTAATTGGGAACTTTTATATTTGTATACTGTTTGTATTTTTATGTGGTTTATGTATATTTTACTACCCACTCTGAGCCTTTAGGTAAGGGTAGGCTAAAAATCAACAAAGACAAATATTCTATAGGGATTTTTCTTAAGACACCATTTGAATATACTCATGTGAGTACAACACACACTACCGACCAGTTTTGGGGGTAATACCATAATACTGTCATTTAATAAAGTAACCTTATCGGCAATATAGCATTAAAAGCACATGAAATATTCAGTAGGTGAGGAACCTCATTCCAAAGTTCTCACCATGACTTGTAGAGATTGTAATTCACACCATTTCATTTGAGTTGGTTCTAACTGGAATTCGCATCTAGAGAAATGGCTAGTTTTCTAAATATTGTCTTTTTCAATCAATTAGAACAGTAGAGAAGGTGAGCTATATGGCGATAATTTGGAGGGTTGTCAAGAGATGACATTGACTTCTTTAACAAAGGTACAGCAATAGTAAGTTTAAAAGCAGCTGGAATAGGGTCTGACATAAAAGACAAATTAATCTTGAAATTACTGAAGGAAACTTTGAAGAAAAGTTATAAAGCTGACCAAGATTAGTCAAGGCAAGACTGACTAATTAGAGGTCTAAAAGAAGGAGCTGCAAAGGGAATATATGAAATAACGTGTGGTTGAAAGAGATTGAGAGACCGCAAATGAGAGATGTAATTTTTATTAAAAGATATCCAGGAATTTTTCCCAGCGGTAAGATCAACAGATGAAAAAGAATCATGTGCAAAGTATTTAGAAATGGAATAGATTATACAAAAAGGTCCCCTCCCTACAATTCCTGAATGAGATCAGAGCATTAATTACACTTCTTTTGGCAAAAAAAAAAAAAAAAACTTCTCCCATGGCTCAGCTCAACACTTACTCCAGTTCAAGTATTTACTAATGGGGCTGCTTCAAGTTATGTGCACGCGCACTGCAGACAGGAACATGAACGCAGTGTGGGCACACTGAACACGCATTGTGTACAATGTATAATGCTCACATTGCCTGTGCGTTGCACACACGTTGCACAATCAGGCCCTCATGTGGTCTTCATTCCAGTGGTCAACCAGAGTAAGGGTTGTAGAATTGGGCCTGCCTTCAGAATAATTGTGTATATCAATAAGCACAGAAACCAGCTTTGATGTTTGTTTGTTTTTGTTTCCACCAAATGAAAGTAAAAAAGACTGCATTGAAGTGAGACTAGCGAATGTATAGCTCCAGTACTGCGTTTGTCGACGCACCCCTCCCAAGGAAGATGCGGACACTTGTATGGGTTTGAACGGCCGCACTCTTTATTGTTAGTCGATAAAAAGGGGGAAGAGGTGACCCTCCCACTTCCCCCTTTAAACTGGGGTCCATTAATCTCTTCCTAACTGTTAACCATCGCCGCAGGAGGTTCCCTTACTGTAACAGGCGCTGTCCTTGTGCCCTGTTGCCCATTT
>QEPC01014730.1:798901-824037 GCA_003113815.1 Sphenodon punctatus | reverse complement strand
GCCACGTGCCCCGCAATCTGCCCTGGGGCCGAGCTCCCTCCGAGCTCAATTCACGGGGGGGGGAGGCTCGTGGCCCAGCAGGCCGGGTGATCTTAAGGCAGGCGGGGTAGAGCTTGAGGCGCCCCGCCGGGCCGCCTCCAGCCGCCACGTGCACCGAACTCTGCCCTTGGGCCGAGATCCCTCGAGGCTCAAGTCACCGAGGGGGGGAGGCTCTCACCGGGCGTCCCCACAGGTCACGGCAACCCCTTCACCCTTTGCTGGGCTCACTTTCCTATGCAGCAAGGCCTGGCTCCGTCCAACAGGCCTGCCGCGTGTTCCACTCCCCGCTCGTCGCCCGGCCGAATGAAGCGGCTGAGCGGGGAGTCTAAGATGGCGCCCGGGAAATCCCGCTCTCGCGAGAGTCCCAGGCGCATTTCAATTTGGTTGCCTAGCAACCACGGCCGCTCCCTCGGCAATACGTGCGGCCGCTCCTTTCCCCGTCCTCCTTCCCTGGGAAGGTAAGCGGGCGCCGCCAAACCCCCTGCCGCAGCTATCGCGGAGGGGACATGTGTGAATGCTAGAAATATAAATGTAAGGCTGGTCTCTGTATTTCTCTTGGACCCACACAGCCTGCTACATCAGGACTGAGCAGCAGCTGCTCCCCTGGCACCAGCTTTGACCCCTGAGAGAACCCTTGTTCTCTGTTGTGCCTAATGCACTCAACCCAGGTGGGTCCAGAATTTTATTTAATTTTTTTAATTTAGTGGGTCTTGTTCATAAATACTTTGAGAAACCTTTTCAAGTCCACATGTGATCATTTTCATATGAAGCATAATCCACTAAATCTGTCCAAGACTGGTTATGGCAACACTAATTAGAGGGATAAAGAAGGAGTTCCAAAGGGAACAGAGGAAATAACTTGTGGTTGAAAGAGATTGAATGCAAATGCTTTTAAAATGGGGAAGAGTGCCACCTCTGCCTTAATTATAGGATGGAGGTGTACAATCCTATAATCCCACTGTTTGTTCTGTAACATAGGGGTTAGGGACATGCTGGGGCCAGGTCCAGGTGAGTTCATGCAGGATGAGGTCCAAGGGCATTAGGGACAGGCTGAGGACCAACATATGACCATGTAGGTGACACAAGAAATACTGACATGCTGGTGGGACAAGCGGACAGTGAAGGCAGACAAGCAGCACACAAAATGGAGTAGACAGGTCAGATACGTTGGGTGATTTCAGACGAGACGGGGCGGCATTCGCCCCATCCTGGAATCACCCAAATGATTCCCTACCAGGATCACTCTGGCACTTCCAACAGACGTGCTGGCTGATCCCGGTGGGGAATCGGGGAGGGGGCGGGGATGTGTGGCGCAACGTGCGGCCGCTTGGCCATGCCCCCCCACGCTCCCACACCACCTGCCCTCTGGGGAGACGGGTGGGCGCCGCAGCCAATGTGGCCGCAGCACTCGCCCGAATTGACCACGACCCGGAATTCTGCCGGGGATTCTGGGCCCTGGTTTCCATCCAGACGAGACAGGCCCCTTCATCGTGGTGGGCCCCGCTGGTTCTGCCGATCGCGTGGTGAATGTGATTCCCCGCCACGATTGACTGTGGCAAACATCTGGGGGGGACTTCCGGTTCCCCAACAGACGTTACGGCACCATTCCTCACCACAAGGTATTGACTGTGGTTGAGTGTGATCTTGTAACGTCTGAAAATACCCTAAGAAACAGATCTCAGGTCAAAAACAGAAATTAAAGGTGACTCAGTCCACAGGGCAAACAAACCAAGGTCGAGGGAGATTCGTGGTTCCAGCAGCTAGTAAGATGATCCAGAAAGAGGAAATAGACGCTCCACCTAGCTTCCTCTAGCTTCAAGGCATGTCTTTTATATGACAGTCAGCCAACCAGGAAGTTTCCGGGTACATGGAATAATGGTGAAGAGATGGGTGGTCAGCACAGGAAGAGTCTTTAGCAAAATCTCTGGGCACTGTCCAGAATACAACAACAATGGTGCTGAGGAGCCAGCCACAATGCTCATGGCCCCAAGCAGATTGGTTCATGCCCCAGTTCCTTACAATTGGTTTCCATTCAACTTCTAAATGGTGGGAAGTTGGTTGAGACTTCTGCTACAAGGAGGTTTTGCTGCAGATATCTCTCAAAAGATTAAATGTGTCCATTTCTTATTTAAGAGATCAGAATCAAATGTTTAATATTCCACATTAATTTAGTCTCTTGTTAATCACATATTCCAAAGTTGTATGAATGATACACACTTATTTTTTAAAAAATGTGAAAAGATTTACTTAAAATTGAAAAGGGATGTAGAATTAAGCAAAAGAACAGAATAACTGGGTCCTAGAGGAGGGAGAGAAATAGAATATCACATGATCATAGCAATTACAAATGGAAAAGCCCCAAGAACCCATTCTTTGTGAGTCCAAGACATAGTCCTTGCATAGAGAATGCACCAAATACAAAACCAAAATGCATTTATTTCAAGACAGAGCAGTGTCAGTAAATAGCAACTGAGTTCTGCCACAATCTTAGGAACATGGCTGTGAAAATGAGTAGTAAAGAGTGAAGTTGCAAACAAACAAGATGAAATTTGATCAGCTAGATACTTTAGCAAATGACTGGATACTTAACAAATAACAAGCGTAGAAGCAAAGATTGCCATTGTTTATCTTGACAGCAACGCTGGCCGCAATCCCAAGCGGTATGCGGGTGGTTTCTGCACATCTCAATACAGTCCCTATGGGGGGGTGTACACGCATGTATTTGCGCGGCGCATGTGGAGCATGGGATTGACCTCAATGACAAAAGCCTTACTCTTTTCCCGAAGAGAAATCTGACAATCTAAAAAATACAGTGTAGAGAAGAAAAGAAAATACATTTCTAAAGCTGACACATTGAAGGAATTCTGATTCCATGTTGAATATGTTTAACATACATAGATAGCTGTAGAAAGGTTACAGCTACAGTTAAAAGGGTCAAACTCTTTCTAAGAGTATGATGGCACCATCAACGGGACATGTTGCTGTTTGTTCCTTCATGGAAATTGACTCTGTAGGCCCATTTTCTCCATGCATTTGGAATGTCTAGACCATAACCAAAAAACTACTTATTACAGAGGACAGTCATTGGCCTCGATGGGACTACTCTAGAAAAAAAAGTTAGGTGATTATGGGTAAAATCAAATGTGACAGTAACCTGCTCTGGCCAGCTTTGTCCTGCTGTGGTCCACCGGTCACTGTCACATTTGTCCTTGGGCCCCAGATGTTTACCCTGGACTGACCCCGGGCATATCAGTGACTCGCCTGGGCTGTCACTCTGCAAAGTGCCAAAGTCACAGCCTGAGCTACCATCCCGTCCCCCTCACAACAGTCAGTCCAGGCAATTGTGCATGTGGAATAGTGCCAATATTGCTCAAATGATGCAAACCAGAATAACCAACTGACATGAAATAACCAAAACAAATAACCCAGTGAAACACAAACCGGTATTGGTCATTACCTGAACTATCATTTTCAGTTCAGTTAGTGCAGATTTGATGAGTTTACCCATTTCCCCCCAGAAACCTGCTTCAGCTGTAGATGTGATTAGCATGCTAGGAGCTGGAAGGAATAAGAAAGAATAAGATATATTATTTTTATTTGATGCCATTATACACTTTCCTCTGGTTACTTACCAACATAGACCCTTTTCTAGTGGGCGTGGGTGTGAGGGAGGATGGGTGTGTGGTGCAGTGGGGGTGCATTCCCACAGACCCCCACCCATTTCCACCCATCGCCGCACATGGAGCATCGGGAATTTGCACCCATTGCTCCGTGCGTGGAGGTGGGTGGAGCACGGGAGCATGCATGCACCCCCACCCACCACCTGCTGCATTCCCACGGCCACCCACAGATAGCCCCGCACCTGCCATGGGGTTTGCATGGGAGCCTCCCCACCCACCCACGTGTGCGAGGGGGGAAGAATCCATGTGAAAACGGCCATAAATTGTCACAGAATTAAAATAAATGCAAATAACATGCTATTCCTTTGGATCTATAGTAGCTGCAGGGGGAGAAAAACAAGGCAAAAAATGTTAAGGGAGCCTTTAATATTACAATTTGTAGTCTTAGTTGGAAAGCCCGATCTCAAACTCTACAGAGCTTTGCAAGTGCGGAGCTGCGCGCAAGTCATGCAGATTGGAATCCCGTGGATCCTGTGTGTATATGCACGCAGTAAACTCTCAGAAGACATGCTTGTTTAAAATGGAATGTACATATAATTAAATAAGTTAAAAACAAGAAAGGAAGAAGAAGAGGAAAACAACCTCTAGTGTTACCAGAACATAGGAACTAAAGTTTAATGCAAGAGCAAACATTTGTTTTCCTGTGAAGAATGCCAGTGTTTCTGTGTTTAAAAGTCTATTTTAACACAGAGGAATGTTATTTTTCAGTAATTCCATTGAATGGCTACATGTCACAGTTAGTCCGTAAGACTGTCATACACAGCGTTATCTGCCAGGTAATTAAGGGCTACATTTATTTGGGATTAGATATCTGCTATAATTTTAATAGCAGAGCCTCAGAGGCAAATGTGATGTGGCAGGCAGAACCCGAGTGAATGCTTAAGGTGCCCCCAATCCCTTTCACAAAATATCATAAGCAGACGGCTTAGAATAGAATATGAGTTCTTGTGCCATTGTGAAAAGAGGGGAGGAAACAAAAGAAAGCTGATTGTTTGTCAAGTCATAGATCTTTAAAGGAAAATAGCTTTTAAACTCTATGGTCACAGATTGTATCCTCCTGAGCAAAGACTTTTTCATCCACCTTTTGTGTCAGTGCGTCAAGAGTGTTTCTAAGTGTACCTGTAAGGATGAGGTGCTACACTCCATTCTGTCACATTGGCACCAAGCACAATAACCATGTCTTAACAAACTCGGTTCCTTCGTAGAACAGTTATGCTACCCAAAATGAGTCAGAGATGATTGAAGACATTACAGGGAAGCCTTCATCCTGTGGTGGACACAGCATCAATGTGTGCTATAGTGATGATTGGTACAGTCCTATGGCTTCTTCAGTTACATGACTGAAGAGAAAAGGCTATAAGAAAAAATACAGGCAGCTCCATGCAGGGAGTAAAACTGTGTTTCAGCCAGAATTAATTAAATTTAGTTCCAAGCCGGACCCAAGACCAGCTGCTTTGGCCCCTCCCAAGCCTGAACCCAATACAGCCAAACACATGCGCCTGCGCGTTGACATCAGAAAAGGGGCAGGGGTAAGGGGTGGGGCTTAAATCATTCCCCGGCCATATTTTCCCCCCAAACCTGAGGTTCCCGACTCAGCTCTATTGAATGCCAGACTATCATGGCACTTTGTGAGAGAGTAGGTATTCTCGCAGCTAGGGAGGCTGGGCTCAGCCTGATGGATCCAGTGGGACATTGGTCAGCTCAGAGGCCTCTAGCAGTAAGCACCTCCATGAATGAAGTCTAGTTTCCTAAAGAGGGACAATGCTCAATGTAAGTTAGGGCTGATGCGGCAGCAGCTGTTACCGCGCCGCGATTCCATTCCACCATTTTGGAATTGCCCACGCCACACTGCGGCTTTTCTGTGAACATTCCGCTAATTCCACTGGCATTCTGCGAATTGCGGAAAAATTGTGGAAACTGTCAGAAAACTGCTGTTCCACTATTTTGTGGCGAATGAAATTAGCGGAACTGCAGAAGTAGCAGAATGAAACTAGTGGAATGAAAGCCTCTGCCACACCGTACCACTAATTGCGGAAATGTTGTTTCCGGTGGAAATGGCTACCGCTGCGACATTCCGCTACAGCCCTAATGTAAGTCTGGAACTTGTTTCAACCACAAAAAGGGATATATTTTATTTGTCTTTGACTGTCTGCCTCTCCACCAAATTTGGTTGAAGTCAGCTTGTGGAACCAGAAGTTATTATTATAGGGGAGGGAGGAGAAGGATGGCTTCTCCACAACTATGGAACTCCCTCCCCTTGGAGATGTATCTAAGCCCAAGCCTGGTCATCTTCCAGAAGTGATGTAAGACCTTTATGTTTGGCCAGGCATTTGACAGGCAATGATAGGGTTGGGTGGGATTGGGTGTTGGCACAAGGGGGTGCTCAAGGGGCAGGGGTATGGTTTTTAATGGGATTTTTTAAATACGTTGGAAGCTGCTATGAGTCTTAATGGGAAGAACGGGGTAAAAAAATTGAAATAAATAAATTAAAAATACGCACAAGTATAGGGTGGTTGCTTTACCCATCATTCCATAGAAAACCAGGATAAATGCAAGTCAAAAAATACAGAACAGGTATCTCCCATAATAGAATTAGTCCAATGTATGCAAATTAGACTCTTCTGTTGCAGAATGACAGTTGTCAGGTCAATCTTATCCTTTATTTGAAATCATTTGCAATTACCTATGATGGACTGACTAATAAGTAAGGGGGAGACATAGGGATAATACTTTTCTTTTTCTTATGCTCTATAATTCTGTGTAGTTTTCCTTTTCATTAAAAAAAATAATCAAATAATCAGCCCTCACCATAACTTGTTTTGATGTGGTAGAAAAAAGGCACAGCTGAAATTATTGAAGAAATTTCAAAATTTTGATTAATTTATTTTCTGACAGGTTCCAAATATTTATGGTGTCAGCTTATTTTGAAACATTACAGGTGTGGAAAATGCATAGAAATAGCTTGGTGAAAAATTACATCTTTCCAACAGATAACACAATCATCCATTCAATCACAAACATATCTCTTTTCAAGTACAGTAGTTAAGAAATGAAAGCCTCATTGAAATGCTAAACAAGAAAAATGAAGATTGGAATAGAAAGTTCTCAGGTGGAGGGACGAAGAATGGTACCTTGGCTGCCGTTCTCAAAGAGATGCATAATTGCAGTTGTTATCCGGGTGGTGATTGGCTGATTGTACAGCCTTGGAGGTGTCGACAAGCTGTCAGGCCAGAGAATTCAAGTTAATGGACAGCTAATATCATGATTGAATGGTAAAAGTGGAGCCTGATCTCTTTGAGGTTGGAAAATCAATAGTCTATTAGATTTGTCAGGAGGACGGGGGAGGGGGGTGAGAGAAGGAGAAAGCCCACACTCTATTTGCTTGCATTGCCAAGGCTGCACTAATTAAGCACCCGCCTCAAGATGGAGGGTTGTCTGGAGAATTGAACTGGTAATGAGATTCAGGCTTGAAGTAAATGAAGCAACTGCACCATACGGCACACTGACAGACAATTAAACCTCTTTATCAATGCAGGTTCTTTCCAGAAATAAAATCTCATATGGCAGCTATAAAATAACCCTGGACCTCGGATGACAATAAATCTTACCACGTCTTAGTCGTTGTGTTTATTATCATCCACGCTGTTTCGGTGTTTGGAGTTATTTGTATTAGAAGTTTAGTTGCAGTGGGTTATGCTGAACTTTCTGAAGAAAAGTTTGCCCTTAAAGTTATTAAGTTATTAAGGCTTTTTTTTTTTTTTTAAGCCTTTCCTAATAGCTGGGATTAGATGTTGGAATAGTGGTCTTACATAAGAGATTTGATTGACTGAAAAAAGTGATTATTCCTCCATCTTTGCGAGACCCTTTTTTAATATCTGACTGTGAACCAATAGCCTGATAAAAGGGCATTTCTGTCTAGCAAAATTCCTGCTTCCCACTTCCAAAGGCAAGACAAAATGTGGCTTAATGCGTGCTTTATAACTTGAGATCCCCAATTCTGCAAACATTTCTTGGGATAGACACTCCTTTCTTGCACAAACACTGCCCTTGACAGTAAAGGAACTTCTCCCAGGGCTAAGGACTGCTTATCTCAATGATGTTTGCAGGAACAGTCCATTGGATTGATTATTTTCAGACTTACATGTATGAATTGCTTACAGTAGTGGAGCAGGTGGATTTAAATTCAGATTGTACGTTAGGCTTCACTAATATTGTTTAAACACTAGCCACAATCCCAAACATTCTGCGTTTCGGGATCAGCCTGGTTTCTATGCAGCACAACGTGGCCACAAATGGTTTGCACAGGTTGCACACACGTGTGCATGTGTGGGATCCTCGTGGCTTGCGCAGGGCATGGGATTGGCCCCACTGATTAATTGTAGTTTCACTTCACGTGCCTATATTCCAAAGCAGAGAATTTGATTTCTTCTATAAAAGAAAAGAATATTTATTAAACTACCGCAGTAACATTTAACTTCAAAATAGTAACAAATCACCTGTTTCTTTCATAACCCAGACTATGTTTTTGTATTGTCCACATCACTGACAGAAGACAAACTAATAGAGTTGAGATATTATAAATAGATAAGTGAATATTGGTTTGGTGGCAAATAGCCTTCTGGGCCAATTCAAGGTGACCTTTAAAGTCCAAAACAGCCTGAGCCACACATAACTGAAAGACCGTCTCCCTACTCATGCTCTCATCATGACCCCTCTGGTCAGCCAGGAGGACTCTCTTGCAGCTATATCTGCCCATCAGGTTCACATGGGATGGCAACGGTACTCAGGAAGACATTCTCAGTTGCTGCCCCAGTATTCGGGAACTCCCTTTCCCTGTGGGTTCATCAGTGTCCTAGCCTGAGCATTTTCTGGATCTTTCTGTTTGGTCAAGTATTTGGCACACACGATACATGTTTGGGTGGGAGCTTCAAGGGGATTTTTATATAGTTTTCTGGGGTATTTGAGGATTTTAATGTTTACTTTGAAATCATTTGTCAAGGATTTTAATATAAATTAATCTTCCCTGAGTCCTTCAAGAGAAGTGTGGTATAGAAATGTAAGTAAAAAAAATAAAATAAATTAGTGTGTTATCCAAAAATGCATACAGTATTAGTTAACACAGTGTGTTATGTCCTGGAACCAATGAGAAGAGAAGTTACCTTGGATCTAGTCCTAAGTGGAGTGCAGGAACTGGTGGAAGGGGTAACGGTGGTGGAGCCACTTGGCAATAGTGGTCACAATATAATCATATTTGACATAATACTGTGAGGAGAATGGTGAATAAAACTACTGCAGTAACATTTAACTTAAAAAAGGTAGAATATGTTAAAATGAAGAAACTAGTTACAAGAAAATTAAAAGGAGTAGTTCTGAGGATTAAATGTCTGCTAGAGGTGTGGAGACTATTAAACACCATCTTGGAAGCCCAGATGATTAAATGTATTCTGCAAATTTAAAAAGGTAGCAAGAAGCTCAAACATCTGCCTGTATGGCTAAATGGTGAGGTGAAGGAGGCTATAAGAGCCAAAAAGTCATCCTTTAAGAAATGCAAAGCTAGTCCCAACTAGGTAAATAGGGAAGAGCATTAGCATTGCCAATGTACATGTAAAACGTGTATAAAGCAGGCCAAGAGGGAATTTGAGAAGTGATTTGTTAAGGAGGCAAAAACTAATAATAGAAACTTCTTCAAGTACATCAGAAGCATAAGCCTGCGGGAGAGTCAGTTTGACTGTTAGACCACCAGGGGGTAAAAGAGGCACTCAGGTACGATAAGGCCATTGCAAAGAAGCTGAATTAATTCTTCGCTTCAGTCTTCACTGCAGAGGATGTTGGGGAGATACCCATGCCGGAACTGTTCTTTGTAGGTGATGAATCAGAAGAACTGTCAAAATTCAATGTTACTTTGAGAGAGGTTCTAGAACAAATTGACAAACTAAATAGTAACAAATCACCAGGACCCGACGTTATACACCCCAGAGTTCTGAAGGAACTCAAATATAAAATTGCAGATCTACTACTGGTAATTTGTAATCTATTGCTAAAATCTGCCACTGTACCTGGAGAGTAGAGGGTAGCAAATAATCCAATATTTTAAAAGGGTTCCAGAGGTGATCTTGGAAACTACAGACTGGTGAGCATGGTTTCAGTGCCGGGTAAAATAGTGGAAATGATTCTTAAGAACAGAATTACTGGGCATATTGATAAACACCGCTTAATGGGAAAGAGTCAACATGGATTTAGCAAAGGAATGTCATACCTCACTAATTTATTAGAATGTTTTGAGGGTGTAAATAAGCACGTGGTTAAGGGGGCGCCGGTCAATATAGTATATCTGGATTTTCAAAAAACTTTTGATAAGATCCCTCATTTGAGACTCTTGAGGAAAGTAAATATTCATGGGATAGGAGACAGTGTTCTAATGTGGATTGGTAATTGGTTAAAGAATAGGAAACAAAGAGTAGAACTAAATGTTCAGTTTTCACAGTGGAGGAAAGTAAATAGTGGAGTGCCGCAGGAATCCGTACTGGGAATGATATTGTTTCATGCATTCGTTAATAACCTGGAAAAAGGAGTGAAGAGCGAATTGATCAAATGTTTGGATGCTACAAAGTTATTCAAAGTAGTTAAAACACAAGCAGACTGAATAATTGCAAGGGGATCTTGCGAGAGTGGGAGACTGGGCATCTAAATGGCAGATGAATTTTAATGTGGACAAGTGCAAAGTCCACATTAAAAGATAGGAAACAAAGAGTAGAACTAAATGGTCAGTTTTCAAAGTGGAGGGAAGTAAATAGTGGAGTACCGCAGGAATCTGTACTGGGACTGGTGCTATTTAATGCATTCATTAATAATCTGGAAAAGGGAGTAAAGAGTGAAGTGATCAAATGTTCAAATGAGACAAAGTTATTCAAAGTAGTTAAAACACGAGTGGACTGTGAGGAATCGCAGGAGGATCTTGCGAGACTGGGAGACTGGGCAGATGAATTTTAATGTGGACAAGTGCAAAGTGATGGACGTGGGGAAGAACAATCCGAACTATATGTACACAATGATGGGTTCTAAATTAGGAGTTATCATTTAGGAAAATGGACTTTGGAGCCTCTGTGAGCAGTATACACTGGATTCCTCAGGTCAATGTGCAGCCGCGGTCAAAAAAGCAAACAGAGGGTAATTTTAGATGTTACGAGACCACGGTCAACCACAGTGAAACCCCTGTGGTGGCCGTTTGTCCCGTAACGTCTAAATGAATCCCGCCAGAGGTTCATCCCAGTGAACCTCCGACGGGAATCAATTGACCACAATTCTGGACCTCTGGCCGCCCGGAGGTCCAGAATTGTGGTGGGATCAGGCCCCAACCATGATCACTGTGACCACAGTCCAGTATGGGCCAAACGTAACGTCTGTTATGTTGGCCCATACCAGATCGTGGCCCAGATCGCGATACGGGATCGGGCACAGCGGCCAGATTGGCCGCTGCGCCCGACTCCTGGAGAGTGGGCGACCAGGGGAGCGCGGGGGTGGGGCTGTGTGACCGCACGTTGCGCCGCACAGGCCCGCCCCATCACTGATCCCCAGTAGGAATCAGTCCAGCACATCTAAAGGATGGCCGGACTGATTTCTGACCGAGATCCGAAACTGATCTCGGTCCATGGTTGAGCGTGGCGGGCCTTTGGGCCCGTCATGTCTAAAATTACCCAGAATGTCAGGAATTATTTGTAAAGGGATAGAGAATAAAACTGAAACTGTCATAATGCCATTATATAAATCTATGGTGTAAACGCACCTTGAGTATTGCGTGAAGTTTTGGTCGCTCCATTTCAAAAAAGATATAGTTAAAATAGAGAAGGGAAACAAAATGATAAAGGGTATGGAACAGCTTGCTCCCCTATGAGGAGAGGCTCAACATGTTGAGGCTCTTCAGCTTGGAGAAGAGATGACTGAGAGGGGATATGATAGAAGTTTATAAAATCATGAGTGGTGTGGAACAAGTAAACACTGCCTGCGAAGTGGGCTGGCCAAACCCGGGACACTGGCCCAAAGTGGAGCTGCTGTTTGTCCGCTCACTGAACCCATGCTGTAGCTCCGCTCTTGACTGACTGTTGTCCCAGGCAACCCCATAGAGTTGTGGGTGCCAGTCTAGAGTGTTGGGTGAATTGCCTGCGACTCTATGGTGTGGGGGGCGCGTGCCACACAGGTAGACTATGGACTGGGGAAACCACCGTGTCCCTCTAAAACAGATGCAGCTGGATAAGGGGGTAGGGCGCATCCCAAGATCAGCTCCAGGGGCACAGGCATTTGTTTACACCCAATGTCTCTTTCAATAGTCCTCCTGTCTCCTTACTCCTGCCATTACTAATGTTTGGGTAAAAAATAGGAACAATGCAGCATGCCTTAGAAATCATCAGACTTATGTTGTGGTGGGTTGAATTGATCATTCCGGTTCCGTAGTAATTTTGCACAAAATCAGAATGGTGAACAAATATGAACTGAGGACATGAGAAAATTCTAAAATGGTGGTGCCCTCCTAGAGAACACCCTGTCTATAGCCCCATCTTATTTATATCAGTAGAGCAGCACCTCACGTAACAATGCTGATCTCAGATTGGCCGTAGTAGGGTACGTGGAGGGGCTCTCTCTGGTAGGCACTCCAAGGTGGTGTGGTTGATGAGGTCTGAAATGTGATGTATTAAATATATATCGGTGTAGATGTTTGTGCTCCTAGTTTTATGGGAGTGTGGAGTGTGTCTGGACCCCCCTATGGGGGGTTGGGTTTGAGTGGAAAGAGGGGAGGATTATTTATTTATTTATTTACATTTTTTAAGTCACTCCCTCATGCCATGGCATCTTGGGGTGACTTACAAAGGCAAAATATCAACAATAAAATTTTTTAAAATAGAAACAACAATATAATTTTAAAATTCTATAAAACACATTCCCCCTCCCCCCCCCACTACCCCATTCTCCCATCATCCCCTCCGAAGGCCTGGCCAAACAGTCAGGTCTTACAGGCTCGGTGAAAAGCCAACAGATCTGGGGTCAGGTAGGCTTCCTCCGGAAGGGAGTTCCAGAATCGCAGCACGGCCACCAAGAACGCCCTCTCCATTGTGACCCCCTTTTACATGGGGGACCTCCAGGAAGGCGGCCCCGTCAGATTGAAAAGGTCGACCTGGAGTGCGGAAGGTGAGGCAGTCTCTATGATATGAGGGGCCCAGACCGTGTAGGACTTTATAGGCCAACACCAACACCTTGAATCTGGCTCGGTACGCTATAGGCAGCCAGCGCAGAGCATGGACGTAATGTGCTCCTGGCAACCTGGCAACCTGTGCCCGTGGCAACCTGTGCCCATGAGGAGAGAGGCTGCCGCATTCCGCACAAGCTGCAGCCTCCGAACCAGCATCAAGGGAAGCCCCACGTAGAGCACATTACGGTAGTCTAGCCTCGAGGTGATGAAGGCATGGATGAGGGTGGCCAGGTAGGGCCTGGAAATGTACGGCCGCAGCCTCCGCACCAGATACAACTGGCGGAAGGCAGCTTTAGCCACCACCTGCACCTGTCGATCCAGGCGGAGGTCTGAGTCCAATAACACTTCCAGACTCTGAAACTGCTGGGTTACAGGGGGGTGGACCCCCTTTACTGGACCCCTCTGTGAGAGGGAGGGGTTGGGTAAAGCAGTGGTTAAGGGTTATGCCCTGACCACTCTGCGGGGGGAGGGTTGGGGTGGTATGGGGGGGGGAAGGGGTTGTGCCCTGATCCCTCCATGAGAAGATGGAAGGGACAGACTAATTTTAATTGGGTTTTTAATCTTGTGTAATTTTTAATTGGGTTTTTGTATCTGTATGTGATTTTTTCCCCTGTTTTGTAGCCACTCTGAGTTGCTTGGGAGAAGAGCAGAATAATTAATAATAATAATAATAATAATAATAATAATAATAATTAATTAATTAATGTGTCTTTTCCCCTGGTATATGCCAATAATGCATAATGTCAAGTCAATTGGGATTCCCTTGTTCCTTATAACCACATGGGCCTGCAAATTCTCAGCTTCATTAATATATCCCTGTCTTTCCCTAGCTTTTTCATTCCATTTCCTTGACCATCCTAGATTTTAAGCACTCCACCCCCAGGGCAGGGATCCATTTGTAATTTTGTTCAGTGCCAGGTACATTGCTTGTACTATATAAATCACTAATTATACCATAATAATCACATCACAACCCAACTGTACATTGTCCAATGATTTCAAGTCTTCTGATAGATTCGCTGCACAAGTTCTTGGTGAGAATGCAAAAAGGCATGTTAATTCTGAATTCAGAATAGATTATTTTAGGTATTTTAAATATAGTCTCATGACTATATGATTAAATTAGATGGAGGAAGCAATTGTGGAATTGGGATCCAACATAAAAGAGAAACAACAGCAAATAAGAAAAAAAAAATGTTTTAAAATTCTGTAGCTCTTTTGTTTATAGGCTCTAGTTCTTAAAAAATTCTTTAGAGTCTAGAGTAGCTCCAGGTAGACATCCTGCCATTTTATAAATCTGAACAGAAGTACAGAAAAAGAAGAGGGGGAAAGCATGCCTTTCAGCTTAGGTTTTTAAGTACATTTGATTTTGACATGGATATAAAAGGTGTCAAATTGCAGGGATGAAGAAAATTCCAACTATGCTATTATCTGTAGTACGCAATTGAAAAGGGCCTTATTTAGCTCAGAGTTCTGTTGGTGTAAGTTATGAACATCTCTGTCTGAAAAGAAAGGAGTTACACCATGGTAAAACAAGTATAAGTCACAGAAGGCTCAGGCTTGATGACTCTATGTTTTAGTAAACCAAACCTTCCTGCTAGCTGAGTTGGAACAAATCAGAGACAGTGAGCCAAATTGTAGCTCACCAGTAATGAGGGGTAGGCTCCAGTTAACAGCATACACTCTCCCCAACCCAGTCCAGCCTTCAAGGCAGCACTCCCAATAGGTAAGGTATCAACCTGAGTGGGAGGGGAAGACAAAAGCCCCAGGAGAGACCAATCCAGCAGGTTCCAGTTAACAGTACACACTCTTTCCAACCCAGCCCTGTAATGGCTGCTTTGAAATGAGCAGGTTGCAGTTGCGCGACCCACTCATATGATTTTTCAAAATCCCACGTCACACGTTCAGGGTGGTCGCGCATTGTTTAAAGACCGCAAACTAAATACCTCTATGTGTGAGGTATTTAGTTCGCGGTCTTTAAACAATGCGCGACTGCCTTGAAAGCGCAACACGTCACATCTAATCGTGCCTTGCGGGATTTTGAAAAATTGCGTGAGCTGGTCATGCAACTGCGACCTGCTCATCTAAACGCAGCCACAGAGAGGCAAAAATACAGTGTTGACTTACTACCGGCTCTTCTTCCTCTGTGCATATGTATATTTACATACATATCATTCTCTCCAACAACACCTTTTTGTCCTGTACAGTAATGAGTTTTGTTATCTTGTGGTGGGGTCCCTGCAATGTATGGTTTGTACTGAGTTAAGTAGACAAAAGAGATCATTAACATTTAACACCTCATTTATCCAACAGGCGAAAGAGACATGACTCCCTTGCCTATTTTTTATTCATTGCTGAGGGATGAGACCTCTTTTTTCACTTTAACTATGGATGGGCGAACAGAATGGTTCAGTTCGGTTCAAATTCAGTTCAGTTCGGTTCAGTTTGAAATTCGAGTTCGGAAATTCGGTTCAGTTCAGTTCAGTTTGAAATTCGAGTTCGGTTTGGAAGTTCAGTTCGGTCAACCGAACAAACCGAGTTTGGTTTGAACTCCGAACTTCTGAACCGCGTTCGCCCATCCCTAACTTTAACAAACTTGATATACCCTTTGTTCTTTGATCACCGCTAACAAAGAACAAAAAAAAGTAACACCCAGGTGGGAGGGACCTCTGTGGCTGAGCAAGAAGAAAAGTAAAAAAAGATAGGAGGGCTGTGAGTGTGTTTGTAAGTGATGATTCTTTAGCTTGCTGAATGCAACTGTCGCTGCTTCCATCTGGGATCCTATGAGTTTCTTTAAAACTAAAGCTTTAGAGCCATAGTTGTTGCACACATTTGAGAACTTAGTCTTTGTAATAGGCTGAGTTGTAACTTGAACCATCAGTCCTGCAGATACAAACATCTGTAAACAGAGCCTTTCTTTTCCATCTCAGCCCCAAAATTAGTCAGTGGGCTTTTATAAATGTTCATAAACATATACAATTTTATGCTTATTAGAGGTGGCATGAAGTGTACCTATTTCTCTCCGTCAACCGTTGGAGGGTATGATATATACAGGGGCATAAGCTAGGTTAGAATGTGCCCTGGTGCAGAAGATGGAATAGGACCCAAACCGCCATCCCCAGCCCATGCCTCCCCCAGTCCAGGGGATNTGTATGCATTTTGCCCTATGGGAGTCTCAGAGTTCAAACTGCAAGAGATGACAACCCGAAGTGTGTTTCCCCACCGTCACCACCACGTTCATGGGCCCCGGCCCATGTGCACCACCTGTCTCTATTAAAACGACACCCTTGGACATAGAAAATGCCACAGGGCCAACCAGTGGACTTTATCGAGGTGCACAAGGAACTGCCCTGATACAGCCTGATCCAAAGCCCATTGCAATCAGTGAAAGTCTGTTCCCTGGGCATTGGTTCAGCTACCAGATTTCTGGTCTCTGTGTTTTCGTAAGTCAGCACTTTGTCCTTACTGCCTGATTATTTTGTGCATGGTAATGCATTGTGTTTCCCTTTTCTGTTTGTTCTTCTTTCATCTAAAATGGTATGCCATTAAATTCAGTGCTCGTTAGCAAGGCCTGTTTTCAAACCTCTCCCAATAACTGATGAGTGCAAGGAAGCATTGCAGGTGAATAGCAGCAAGCAGCTGTTGTATCCATTTAAGGGGAAGGACTCTAATTAAAAACATTCAGCAATGAATAGCGACTTTAAAACTCCCGCTATCTAGATTCAGATGCTTGTAAAAATAATCTCCCCCCCTTTCATTTGCTTATAATCCCTGTTTTTGGAGGGGAACACAAACAATCCCAGCAGTACTATAAATATTGAAGGGGGGATGCTTCTTCCTTGTGTATCTGATGTTGCATTCATTGTGGTCCTACATTTAAACTAAGGCTGTGTTACACAAATGATTACAGTCTCACAAAAAGGTAAATTCAAATGCTTGTTCTCTTTCTTTGTAAATTGTGAGACTTGCGTACCTTGTTTTTCTCCTTTATAAATGCATTTAGTGTCAAGTTTCATGCTTCTTAGATAGAGTTTCCTGCACATAGGCCCTTTTAACACGGGCCATGGTGCAGAGGGGTTGTGTGCACCACAGTACATGTGTGGTGGGTGGGGGGAGGGTGTAGACGGGAGCACACTCATCTACACCCGCCGCCACCTCCACCCATCTACACATAGAGAGCAATTGTTTTCTCTGGTTGCTCTGTGTGTGCTGGATGAGTGGAAGTGGGTGTGCGTGCGCGGGAGAACACATGCACACACAGCCGCCGTGGAATTTACACAAGACTCACTCACGCATGAACACCCAGATTTCCGGGTGTTCATACGTGGGAGCCGCCAATGTAAAAAGGGTCATAGTCTTAGCAGGAATTAGTTGTGTTCCACTTCGGTTTAAGAGAGAGATGGTTTTATAAAGCTTTCTGGTACTGAGTTATAAAAAACGTTATCTTGAAGGTGACTGTGAGGAGCTGACCCCTTAAGTCTAGCTCACTATAACCAGTTTGGGCCAGTCTGGTTCAACAATGACTGATTTGCATGAGCAGTCATAAATCATATTTTGAGCTGAAACAGATAGCTCATTTGCTACCTGTGGGTAATACCCACATTTATGAGCACCATCTTGGGATACTCTATTGCCGATCAGATACCTGGTTACCTGAAAAATCTGTAATTTCTGGTACCGTTTTTTCTATTTTCCGGTTGCCGATGGGTAAATCAAGATGGAAAACCAAAAAATGGATACTGGTTGTCAACAATCTGGGACATCCCATACCTGAATCGGGCTGCAGTTGGGTACCAATCAGTACCCAATATTTTCAAATTGATTTGAGTACCATAAATTCCATGGGTCTACCTGCTTTTGCAGGTATTCATCACTTATTGTACTGCATAGACTATTACCTACAGTGTATCAGACAGGATGCAACGTAACAGCTTTTCAAAGAAAACGTCAATATTCTCTTTTGTTAATGATTACTGCAGTCCAGGTCATTAGAACTATGGTACATATGCAGCATTCATGGGGATTGGCGAGATTCTTGCTCCGTTGTGGTGAGATTTTTTGACCTTGATTTGACTTTTAAAATTTTTATACAGTTTAAAAGACTGAGGGTGAATTGTATCATAAGAAGTGTACACTTTTACTTGCAAATATTACTTTAGTGCCTGCATCTGAAATAATATGCAAAACTAGCTAACCACTGAGATACTGTGGAACACTGAAAATGACCTTTCTTTTGGTTCCAATCATTCTAACTTGATTTAGTTATTGCATATGCTCACATAGTCTTTTAGCATGTAGTCTTAATGAATAGTTTACCTTTAGCACAATAGCATAGAATATCAATGGTATGGGCGTTCAGGTTTTTTGAGTTAATTTGCTGGTATGACAACTTTTTTTCCTAGCAATCTATTCTCTTTTAAAGTCTTTGGAGACAGAAGATGCACATCAAATACTACAGTTTTAATTTATTCCCAATCAGTTTTTAAAGGCACAATATTTTCTTCCATGCAAAAGTAGACTTCAGGTAGCTTTTCTTTTGGGGTGTTTTGAATATGAATAGAATAAATGTGAACTTGTGTTGATTTGCAACATATGAAGTATTTTTCAGGTGTGCCCCAGGGACCCATGTCATTATTCATTTATGTTTTTTGTTTTTGTTATTTAAATTTTTTGTTTTTGTAAATATCAACATTTCATTTTCATTTTTTCTCTTGTTTTCGATGTCCATTAGTTTCAATGGAAAACATATTTTGACTATAACCTTTTTGTTTTTCATTATATTTGGATAACACTTGGAGGAATTGTACCTCCAATGGAAGGCATGATGTGTACCAACTCTCAGAAGGTATGGATAAAGGAATCAGATTTTTATAAGCAGTTGAATTTCAGAAAGTTTAGATAAAGGAATCCGAATTTATAAGCAGTTGAATTATGTTACTTTGCAAAAATCTGCATATACATTCCAAGCTGAAATTTCTTTGTCTCCCATCTAATGTGGATGAAAATTGGCATGTTTACACCCCTCCTCAGTTTTTCTATCTATGCCAACTTTCAGAAGGATTGGATAAAGGTTCCTCTTGGTACAAGCAATTAACTTACAAATTTATATCTGACTAACATCTTTGTAGTCCAACCAGTGTACATGACATTTGGCAGGGCTATATCTCACACCTTCAGTATCATCTCTACCAAACATCGGAAAGATGTGATAATGGGTCCCAATTGTATAAGCCTGCACAGCATATGCAGAGAATGAGCGTATGCCAGTGATTCTCTTATGTGTCACTGTGGTATAAGATCTGTTTGTAATGCCAATTGGCCAGCAGAAATGTCAACCGAATATCCTCATTCTGTGCTGTGACCACACCAACTTCTTTCCCCCACTTGTTACTGGGATGTTGGAAGCATCTGTTTAGGAAAGAGCCAATAGAGATTCTCTTATGTCCTCTGTCACAGTGCTGCAGGATGTGATTGTGATAATAACTGGTCAGTCTCGGTATGTAAACTATGTCTCCTGATTTCTGGGATGCTATCCCCAAAGTCCAAGTTATGTCCCTTCTGTGCTCGCCTCAGGGCTGCCCCCTATGCCCACCTCGAAGCCATCACCAATTAGTCCTGTAAAGCTGGAAGCATGCAGTAATTGGCCAGTGAATGTGTCTGTCAGTCTGTTGGATTGCTCCCCATCCTCCCTCCTACAGCTTCCCTCCCCCTACCATGCTAGGTGCCTGCCTCTGACTGGCACTGCATGTGCTGCTATTTATCTAAATATCTTCAAGGGGACAACTTCAATTGCTTATAAAATCAGTTCCCTTTATTCAATATTTCAAAAATCTGGTACACATAATGCCCTCCTTTGGGCACAGTTCCCCCAAGTTTCATCAGAATTGAGTAAGAAACATAAATGTTATAACCAAAAATAAGTTTTTCAGTGTTCTCCCATTATCTGGAAAACGAAAATTCATTTTCATTTGTTTTCATTATTATTATATTTCGTTTTTGTTATTACAATAACAAAAATAAAAATGAAAAATTTTGTTCTCGCTATCATAATAACAAAAACTAATTGCTCACCCGTATGAGAAATTACATTACAGTGGAATCCATATAAGTTCAACTTTGTTAAGTAGAATTTTCTTTTAAGTTGAAGTACTTTCCCCCCATCCTAAGTCTATTCAATGTGCTACATTTTGCAAGGGATGTCTCTACCTACCCTTCCCCAGGTTCCCGATAATGTGAAGTTGCTTCCCTGGAAGTCCCATGACGTGTTTTCACCATGTTTAGGCTTGAAATGTGCAGTAGATTTTGTATTCACCAGTAGTATTTAAATTTTTAGATAGCACTCTGAATATCCCAATGATATTTGCAACCCAAATGGATATTCACATATGATATGGATATTTATTTAGTTATTGGCTATTTGATGGATGAATAAATGGATATTTATTTGGTTATTTTGGTTTTCTCAGTTATTTTGATTTGGTTATGTTGGCATTTTGGTTACATCATTTACGTTATTGCACTTGCACTATAGCACCAAAATGAAGTGATCTAAATACCAAAATGACCAAACCGAAATGTCTGGAGTGGATATCCAGCGAGATTGGACTGAACATCGGCTTCATCGGATACAGCATTCATGGCGAATGTTGGAGTTTAGTTCTAATCTGCCTCACACCTCGGGCCGTGGTATGGCCCCTGTGGTTGACCAGGGATGCCTGACTCCCCCGGGTGTCTCAGGTGGTGACAATAGGGAGGGTGTTCTTGGTGGCTGCACCTTGGCTGTGGTATTCCCTCCCGACGGAGGCCCACCTAGCCCCAGACCTCCGTTCTTTGCATAAGACCTGGTTGTCCCACCAGGCTTTTGGGGTAGGGTGGAGGGGGTTTGAGGGGAGGGGGGGATTTGGTTCCGCTCTTTTAATGATTTTTATATATTGAATATATTTTATGTTAATTATTGAATTGTTTTGTATTATATTGTAAATTTTGACTGAGCTGCCCCTAGCTGCTGTATGAGCAGGAGGAAGCGAGCTAGAAATAAGCTGAAATAAATAAATAAATAAATAAATTTAATTAAATAATCCTGCATACCTGTTAGACCCCTTCCACAAGCCGGCATTCCCAGGCTTCTGGGATAGTGGCCAGCTCTATAGCGCCAATGCCACACCAAAGGCTTGGGCCCTGGAGCTATCTTGTAAACCCTCATCCATGGTGGCTCAATGACACTCCCCCATCCCTTCAGTCCTCATTTGTGAAGGGATTATGGCTACCCAGCTCCCTCAGGAAGTTGGGCAGACCAACAATCCATTCCCTCTTCCTGCCTCCGCAGTGCACCCGAACCATGTTTGTTCTTTCTCCTTCAGCCTTGTTCTAGCAGCTCTCCTGCCTTTGCCTCAGCCTTGCTCCCTATGACTGACTCCTCGGCTCTGACCATTGGCTCTGGCTCCTGACTCTGGATTGTGCTTCGGTTCTCATGCCTGGTTCCGGACAGACCAGCCACAATTCTGACTCTATGGGTGCAGTGACACAAGCCAGGAGGGCTGCCACACTGTGTGGGGCCAGCATGGAGAGCTGGGCAGACGGTCACCCTGCCACACCACACAGGGCACGCGGGTGACCGGGCCACTGTTGGAGCTTCCGCCACAGCACAGGACAGGTCAAGACACCAGCCACATGAACGGGCACCTGTCCCAGCTGCCGCAGCATACAGGCTGCCACCCCTTGGGAGTAAGGCCGCTACGCAATGTCCCAAGCATACAGCATGCAGCAGCCAGCTGCTCTCCCCACCATGTGGTGGGGGAAACATCTGGCAACAGTCGGGTACATGATGCACTGCATCACGTGATCCAGCTGCCGAGACTCGGTTAAGGTTTATTAATTAATTTATTTATATATTTATTTATTTGTTATATTTATTAGCTGCCCCCTCATGCCCATGGCATCCTGGGGTGGCTTACAACACTAAAACAACAACAATAATAAATTATTAATTTAAAACATTTTTTTAAAAACATCTCCACCACCACCACCACCTACCCCTCCCACCCTCCCCTCCAAAGGCCTGGATGAACAGCCAGGTCTTGCAGGCTCAGCGGAATGCCAGCAGACCCGGGGCCAGGCGAGCTTCCTCCAGGAGGGAATTCCAGAGTCATGGTGCAGCCACCAAGAATGCCCGTTTCATTGTGGCCCCCCGCCTAACATGGGGGACCTCCAGGAAGGCGCCCCTGATAGACCACATGGATTGCTCTGAGACGCAGAGGGTGAGGTGGTCCCCAAGGTATGAGAGGCCGAGACAGTGTAGGGCTTTATAGATCAAAACTAACACCTTGAATCTGGCCCAGTACGCTATAGGCAACCAGTGCAGAGTGCGGAGCACAGGTGTTATGTGCTCCCGCTGACCCATCCCCATAAGGAGACGGGCTGCCGTGTTCTGCACTAGCTGCAGCCTCTGGACCAGAAACAGGGGATGCCCCACGTAGAGCATGTTTCAGTAGTCCAGCCTCGAGGTTCTGAAGACATGGATGAGAGTGGCTAGGTCGGGCCTGGAGATGTATGGACGGAGCCTCCATACTAGTAGATACAGCTGTTGGAAGGCAGCTTTAGCCACCACCTCCACCTCCCAATCCAGAAGGAGGTCTGAATCCAACACCACCCCCAGACTCCGAACCTGCTGGGCTACAGGAGGCCAGACCCCCCCACCCCAGAAGAGCCAGCACCTCCCTCACCCTTCCCACCACTATCACCTCTGTCTTATCGGGACTAAGTTTCAGTCTGCTCTGCTGCATCCAGTCCGCCACAGCCTCCAAGCATTCAGAAAGTATCGAGACAGCAGGACCTGGGTCAGTTGAAAATAAGAGGTACAGCTGAGTATCATCAGCATATCACAGCGCACCCCGAACCCTCTCACAATCTCCCCCATGGGCTGCATATACACATTAAATAATAACAGAGACAGAATCGAACCCTGTGGAATGCCGCAGGTCAAGGCCCGGGGACTTGATGTTTCAGCCCCCAACACCACCGGCTGGCTTCTCCCCGAGAGGAATGAGTGCAACCACCCGAGGACAGTCCCGTCCAGATGCCCCAGGTCTCGCAGCCGTCTCAACAGCAGCCCATGTCCACGGTGTCAAAAGCGGCAGAGAGATCTAGCAGGATCAGCAATGTTAAACATCCTGAGTCCATCTCTCAGCGGAGATCATCCAGCAAGGCCACCAACACCGTATAAGTACCATAGCTGTGGTGAAGCCCAGACTTAAAAGGGTCAAGGAAACAGATACTATCCAGATGTGCCTGGAGCTGCAGTGCCACTGCCCGTTCAATAACCTTCCCTAAGAAGGGAAGATTAGAGATGGGGCGGTAGCTGGCGAGTGCACCCACATCCAGAGATGGCTTCTTCAGAAGGGGGCACACCACAGCCTCCTTGAGACTGGGCGACAGCCTCCCCTGCTAGAGGGATGCGATGACCACCCTCACCAGCACTGCCCCGAATGTCTCCCTGGAGGCTTTCCCCAACCAGGACGGGCATGGACCTAATTCACAAATTGTGGCTCTAACAGACCACAGGACATCCACCTCATTGGCCGGCGTCTCTTCCTGAAAAATCCGAGAAACATCGACCAGACGGTGCCTCCAGAACCTCATGCTCCTCACCCACTGCCTCCAACCCGGTGTCAAAGTTATTCGGGATCTGAGCGATCTTTGGTTGCCCCAAGGAGTGGTAGCCTGCCCTAGCCATCTTGTGTGACTGCACTGTATGCCCCTAATCCAGTCATACATCAAATCCCGGGTGCCTCCTTACCCCCTCACCTTGATAATACCACAGCTTAATGGTTCAAATACACTCTTTAGTCTTAAGTGGAAAAACTAATACTGGTTCTGGGGCTAAATAGGATTTTCCCCCTACCAGGCCCCACCACTAGACCAGTACGCTTTTAATTCTGGACTGAAGACTGGATTTGGACCTTTAAAATGTAGTATGGAGATGAGAAGCAAATGCAGACTATTTACTCTTAACAAGGCTTGCAGGGTATGTAAGCGTGATGGTGGGAGGGGAGAGGGGTGCCGCCTTTCCATTGTCCGTCTGCTCTCCCCCAAAGCCTTCTGCAAAATTAGAATATTTCTCTCTGTCAAATGGGGTCTCTTGTAACTGACTGTCAAGGATGAAAATCACCATACTAATTTCTATTAGATATTGATTATATCTTTAGGGTGCAATCCTGCAGCCCTCGCAAACTGCCCCTACGTGAGGCGCAGTGAAAGGCTGCAGGTGCTCAGGTGTGTATGCACCTTGCTACATAGCAAGCTGCACGGGGCAACGGCGTGCCCCATCCAATGTGACCCACTGAGCCCACACACCCCGCAGTCCGGGGTATGGAGCAGGAGCCATGCCTGCTGCATCGCCCGGGGTGGGGTGTGTGAGCTCGGGGGTCACAGCAGCGTGGGTCGTGCCATTGCCCCACACTGCTATCTGTGCACACGGGGCACATGCACGTCTGAGCATCCGCCACTCAGATCTCCACTGTGCCTACGACCGGCGAAAGCCAGTAGCAGGATTGCACCCTTAATATAGATGCTTAGCATTCATACATTGTTTGCTTCTTTTTGACATCAGAGAGGACGTAATACCAAAAAGACACGTCAGTTTCTTTAAGATCTGCTCAAATAGTGTTCAGTTTTCTTGTTTCTCATTTTTCTTTAGCCTAACAGAGCACTAGAATCAGGAGCTAGCAAGGTATTCAGGGTTCTGACTTCAGTGGAACTGTTCACATACTTAAAATTAGGCATGCTTTTAAGTGCTTTTATGGATTAAAGTGAGAGTTCTCAGCATCTCTGCAGAAATGAGCCTTAGTGGTATTTTACTTATAGCGTCTTGGGCAGGCTTACCCCCTTTCGACAGCCTAGCCACATGATGCACTGTATTGTGTGCTTGGTGACCGCCCGAAGTTCCACTTGTCGTGAGATGGGGCACACTACATCCTAGGGGAAAGGTGAAAGGATGAGGATGCAGTGCATAGCAGCCTTACCCAAAATGGGGTACAGCTGCCCAAGGCGTAGCAGCCCATGTGCCCAGGTCCCTTCTGCCCTTCCACTTAGCAGATCTGTGGCGGAGCTTTGAGCGTTGGGTGCTGCCACCTGCCATGCATGGTGGGATTTTGTTCCGGCTGGGGGAGGGAAATGGG